>VZSZ01012191.1:4379-61826 GCA_013398815.1 Ibidorhyncha struthersii | reverse complement strand
AAAAAAAAAAAAAAAGCAACCCTGCAAATGGGGAAGGCGGGCAGGGCCCCGCTGTTGTATCTGTCAGTTTGGGTTGTGCTTTTCCTGCATGGTTTTAAGTCCATGGAAGTGGTCACGATCGGCTCCTGCAAGCAGTATGAGATGACCATCCCGGGGCCCCAGGGACGGGCCCCATCATGCCCAGGACCCTGCTTCACCCATCCCCATGGTGGGGGCTGGGGACACGGGGCTGCCATCTCCTGCGCCTCTGGCCCCTGAGCCATCACCAGTGATGCTCTCCAACGAGGCACTGGAGCGAGACAAAGACAGCTTTACATGGGGATTTACTGCTCTGAGAGATGCCTCAGGGGCTGGTGTGGCTTTTATACTGGCAGGTTTTGTCTTTCCACCTCTTTCCCCACCGTAGGGAACCCGTCTTCCATGGCTTTTGCTCCTCTCCAGGGAAAAACTGTGCTTCCACCCTGGAGCAGCCAGAGAGCACAGGAGAGCTGCTGCTGGCACCGCTTGGGACAGAAAGCCCGTGGAGGCAGCTGCCGAGTAAATCCCACCCGGGACAGCACTGGAGGAAACTCTGTGGGAGATGCACCTCTTGGGCCTCACCAGCTCACCCCACTGCCAGCACTGGTCGCTGCCTGCTCGGGGCTGGCGAGTCCTGTTTGCTGGGACTTCGTGTCTCCTGCCCCTTGCTCCGTGTGTATTAGTAATGCGAGTCCTGCAGGCTCTGGGGTCAGCCCCCTCCCCGTTTCCAGGGTGCTCAAGCACACTTTCCTTAACGTAAAAATCTTACACTTGAGAGCACCTGGACGAAGGACCACGAGGGGAAGCAGAGGCACAAAATTTACTCAAACAGTTGACCAGAGCCAGAAAACAAAAAGCAAATACTTTAATTTCTAATGGCTGCCCTTCCTGTCAGGAGGTGCTTTTGCTCCGAGATGTTTTATATGCTGCTTTACCTAACAAGAATCCAGGGAATTCTCCTGCAGGGATACACACACAGCTACTTCTCTTGCAAAAGTGGGGTTTGGGTTGGATAAGGGAATGTGGGAAGGAAAAGCAACGCCAGTCTGTAGCAGCAAGGCAGAGAGATGCTACAGATCCAGTTCCCCTTTGTAAAGGTTCTGTGGCTAAAAAAACATTTCCCACTGCAGCGCTGTCAGTGCCAGTATCATTTCCAAGTGCTAAATTCACACTTCATGTCTTTTCATGTCCCCCAAAAAGCGAGGGGAGAAGGCAGTACCTGTGGGATGGGCTCTGTGGGGTGCTAACGCCATGCGGAGGTGGGCAGCCCCTCGCGATGGTTCGCCGTAGCTTCAGGTACAGCACCTGCCTGTGGGCTCCGCTGGAAACCCGCACCAGAAAAATCCCTCCAGCCCTTCGCTGCCCGGAGGAGCAGTAGGACGCAGAGGCACCTGCTCTTACTTGGTGACATCCGCGAGGGTTACATCAACACGGTTGGAGAGGGGCACTGTGCTGCCCACGTTCTGCGGCCAAGGCTTGGTTCGCCTCTCTCCAGCAGTCCACGTGGTTGAGCTGGGGTGTCAGTGCAGGGGACAGCATTTGGGTAGCAGTGGCGGGTCTGGCGGGTGCGGGGTTTGCCAGCAGGCAGAGGGCAATGCCTGGCAGAGCAAACCCCCGTCCTGATGGGGAGGGCTGAGTTGGGGCTGTGCGAAGGTGGGGGAGGCCTGGAAGTGCCCTCTCTTGGTGGCACGTGCCCTGCAGAGCTGTTGGTGACTCCTGTGTCATTCCCCTATGTGACCTGCTTGGCTGAAGTGCCAAAGCATGAGGAGGACCACTGGCAGCATGGGCAGTGACCGCCACACACCTGGGCTCAGCCAGTGCTGGCACCAGTCGCAGCATCTCCAGCAGCACCCAGAGACTGCATTGGTGCTCCGTTATCATCAAAGACCACATCATCTCTGCGCACTGAAACCCATGAGGACATCACTGGCTTGCTCTGCATCCTCGTGTTCTGCTTTAGGAGGGGCCAGCGGTGGGCTGCCACCCCTCCCTCCCCCCCATACCCAGGGGAGCAGCTACCCCAGACCCGCACAAAGCAAAACAGAGCCCCATCACCTGGGCAATGGAGAAGAGAGGAGACTGTGCGTGTGACAGGAGCGACCGCTGAAGGAGCATCCCCCTGGGCTTTTTGGCAGCTCCTGGAGCAGAGCAGGAGGTGGCTGGAGAAGAGCAGAGTTAAGGGCAGCCCTTTGAAACTTCTGCCTGCAGAGGAGTCCCCACCAGCCACAAGCCCATCGCTGCTCCTTGCCTGCTGTTCATACAAACACACGTGCAGTATTTTATGGACCTTGGGAAATTGTTTTCTTTCTTGAAGATGCATCCCTAAGCTTTTGTGGAGGGGCTGTTTGTGTGCCTAATTTGGCCTAACTTTACTCTGCTCTTCCACCTCTCACCCCTCAAAAGACAAGACCTTATTGGGAGAAACAAAGATACTACTGTAGGGGCCCAGAAAACTAAGGCCAGGGAGCAAAGTGACACCATGGTGGCTCACAGGCAGTCACTAAGCGATGAAGCAGAGGTCCCCAGGGTCATACACTGGTGATGGTGGTGTAGCACATGTCTGTGCAACCCCCTCAGTTTTGGATGGCATGAAAAGTGCTGCGTAGATGTGTTTCATATTCACTGGAGTGGAGATGGGAGGGTTTAGTAAACTATCCTTCTCTGTCTCCTTGTTCCTGTCCTAAATTAATATTGGCAAAAGAGTGACAGCTCTGAAAAATGAAGGCTTTTTTGCTGCTGAGGAAATACCCTCATCTTGCTGGATGACCCTCATGGGAAAAGGTGATCTTGCAAGCTCAGTTTACAGGTTTGGTCTTTCTTTGTGTCCCCCACCACAGCTAGATATGGGGCTGGTTCACCCAAAATCCCTGCCAGTGCCTGCCTCTCCGCAGGAGGCTCATCCTCTCCGCTGTGCTCCTGTGCTCACGGCTCATCTGCGTATACTCCCATGCCCCCCTCCCCCCAGCAGCAGGGTTTCCCCAGTACCAGGGGCAGACCTACTGTAATCAAACACACAGGAAGGCTCGCCTTCCCTTTAGAAAGCATCTTTAGGCTCATTAGAAACAGCCTTTTTCTAAAATTAGACCTCCAGGAAATTCATTTCCTAGAACAGACCTTTTCCATTTGGGGAAGAAACAGCAGCTCGGCGGGGTTGGAGGCAACTGAAGCTGCCTCAGCATCCAACAGCTTCCCGACTGCATCCCAGGATGGCTCCAGGGTCCAGGAGGATGGCGCGGCCCCGCACAACAACTCCCCAGGCACAGGCAGGAGCAGCCTCATACCTGGCACAACCGTGAGCAAGCCACCGCCACGCTGAGCCCCCCAGACCCAAATTTCGGGCTGCTCAGGTCCTGGTGGAAGGGGCACCTCTGCCTTTAAACATCTTCTACGGCACTCAGAGCGATGTAGGCACTTTGGAGGGGCAGCCAGCAGAGCCAGGCTGGCTGCATCCCTCCTGGGACATAAACACCCGGTAGTTTAAAATATTAATGTTTGGAATAATGTCTGGTGGTGAAAGAGGACCAGACTGGGTTTGGTTTTTTTTGTGTGTGTGTTTGCCTGCACACAAAGGGGAACTCAGAAGCTGCTGCAGGCAGCAAACCTGCCCCCGACGGCAGCTGCTGCGTGCCAACCAGCGATTGCCACCGCCCGGGCTACCGGCGGGAGCCAGAGCTCCTCGTCCCAAGGGCTGGTGAAGAAATCCCTGCTGGCACCAGCGCTGCTCATGGGGCTCCTGCTGCGGGGCGTAGCATTTTGGCTTTTCCCAGAGCATTCAGCCTGGGGGCGGTTTGTCCCCCCACTTTGCCACCCAGGACTAAGCAGGAGACAGGAGCAGACTCAACAAGCATGTCAACCCAAGCCTCGGTCCAAAGTTCCGTAGGGAGGTGGTATGCGATGCCATTTTTTAGTGCACAGATGGCACATCTCTGTGGCACGCTCTGGCTGCCACATCTTCACTTGCTCTGGGGACACAATTGATGTGCCCTAGACACAAGCGTGCACTCCTGCTAGGCTTGCAGCTCACACCCTCTTCCGCAGGGCTGCGATTTGCCTTTGCAGACAAGCTCTGAAGTAGCCTTTACTCATAACATTAGTTTCTAGGATCAGTTGCTACCTTCTCACAGCTCCATTCAGATCTGAATGTATATTTAGACTGCATTGACTTGAAGATTTTGAGATAGTACCCCTATACCTTGCAATAACCCTCCTTTGCATGGATATTATTTTTTTAAATGGTTGCTCAGGCCAGTTTGAACAGAATATAATTGCAATTATGTTTTTCTAAACATATATCACTAAATGATATGATATCCAGGCAGGGTACTTCCATGTCTCTGCATTGCCACCAGCGAGAGCTGCCTGCGAGCAGACCCTGGCTCCCCCTCAGGGTGAGCTGCAAACTGGGACTGACCACAGCCCTCCTGCCCAAGATGCTTTTGCCCCATGGGTGTAACAACAGCCTGAAATCTCCCAGCTGGCCCCATGCAAAGCACACCTGGTTCCACTGATAGCTCTGGGTCATGCACAAAGTTTCAGCCTCTCCTCATCAATATGGGAGAGTCATTGGTACCAGGGGCTGCAGCCTTGTGTGGCTCCTTGCAAGCGCTGTTGCTGTAGGGCGGACATGTCCTGGTGGTGTGTGGCAGCTCTGAAGAGGTGAGCTTGGTTTGGGGAAGGGGCCTGTGGTTCTGCTGGGAGAGGTGGTGGACAAAGCTTGGCTTGGTGGGGGCTGCAAGTGCAAAGGGAGGGTAATTTTTTCTGTTGTGTGGCAGTTGTTGGAGAGGGAGTATTCTTGGTACCCTGTTGCTGTGCTGTGCTGGTTGGATGCACAGAGGAGCTGTGGCGGGGGGTGTAACTGTTGTGTGAGGGCATCTGGGCAGGCTCTGCTCTTGGGGGGTGAGGCAGTTTACACCTGAAATCAGGGTGAGATGTGTGTGGTGGCCATGTGATGCCCCTGGGGCTGCGTGGTGTGGAGGAGGTGGGTGGGTGGGCAGAGGAGCAGCCCAGGGATGTGGTGTGGGGCTTGGGTCAGGGTGGCTGTGGGCTTTGGCCATGTGCTGGTGCTGGGGAGCAGAAGCAGCTCCAGTCTGGCTTCTGCCCACCCATGGGATGCTGGAGAAGGACAGAGCAGGGCTGTGTTGGGCATTTCCATCTCTTTGGGGCTCAAGGTTTGCCAGCTGCTGTGTCCCAGCAAGGGACAGCGTATTGTGTGGTAAGCACCGCAGGAACCTGCTGGTCACACTGTTCCCCAGCTTCCTGGGTGATGGTGCTGTCTGGTTTCAAGGCTGATCTTGGAATGGGGGTTTTGATGTCTGCTCCAGCAGAGCTGGTGCTGCTGCCTGTTTGAGGAGCCAGCAGAAGACACAGGCTGTGCTCATCACCTCTTGCCTCTCTGCCTCTTTTAGCCCCCTGAAAACCTCCTGGGTTTCTGCCTGCTGATGCCAGAGAGTTCCCTGGGCTGTGGATGTCAACAGCCCGCAGGGCTGAAAAACTGCTGGACGTGCTTGTTCCTCCAGGTGAGGGAAAGACCTGTTCTCATGATGGTGCTTGAATGAGGATAAGGCATGGAGGTTTACCCCATGGTTTATGTCTTCACTAAGCTACAGGTTTTGACTGTCCATTTGTCTGATTTTTTTTTTATTTATTTTTTAATTTTTTCCCCCCTTCCCTTCTGAAATGGTTGCATTAGCAGGGCTTTAAAGAAATCTCTTCAAGATAATTATCCAAGATCTCTCTAGTGGATTTGCCATGCGATGGTGCGCCTGCATGGGTGTATTAATAGTATCATAATATTATATATCAGTTTTCATCCCAAAGTACTTCACATGCTGAGGGGCAAAGCCTAAACAGAAAGATGTGGCAAGTGAAATGGAGCTTTCTGCCTTGCCTACCAGATTGCTCAAAGCCATGGGGTGCGAGAAGAGCTTTCTCACTGGTCTGGCACCAAATCTGAGTTTGGACCCCTGAGTCCTATTGAAGCCCACCAGGCTGGACCTGTTGCTTGGTTCGCCCTGCCTTGTGGCTGGGCAGAGCTGTTCTGTGCTGCTCCGTTACGGAGGCTGGTCCCCGGTGGGCACCCTGCCTGGGATGCTCTTGCTGCAGCTGATGGCCTTACTGAGCTGGAAACAGCAGTCTGCATCCTTCCTTCTTTCCTGTTCTTCTTGTTAAAGACAAGTTGTGTGGGGCTGGCTGTCCCCACAGCCATGTGTCAGCTGTGGGGTGGGGTGTTCCTTGCTGAGGCCAGGTCAGCCGGTTGCTAATGGTCTGTGCTGGGCACCACTTGCAGGGGCAGATGAAGTGGGATCCGTGCTGTCACCTTTCCCGATGGCTACGTCCCCCAGCCTTGCTGGGTGGGTGCCCTCTCCCACTTCTCCCGGGCCACGCTTGGCTTCAGTCTCTTGCTGCTCCTCCTGCATGAGCCTGTGCAAAAGAGAGGAGCATTGCGCTGCGCTGGCAATTTGGAGACACACAAATTGGCACAAAAGGATTGGCACACTTCAGTCTCCCAAGCTCTGTCTCCAAACACCTGCCCTCGCACTTGGGGCTGCAGACGGAGAATATCACGGGTGCAGTTGCATCTCTTCCCAGACACCTTTCACCTCTTCCACTGGCCCCCTCCCCTCTGTGGTGCCAGGCTCCCTCTCCATCCCCAGCCTGCCTGTTGGAAAGGCTGGAAGCCTGGAAAGGGAGGCCAGCCTTGCACCTGCTCCGGGTGGGCAGCAGACGCCACCGAACCCTGTGCCACGTTCCCTCCTTCCCAGCAGGGAGAGGGGAGAGTCAAAGCACTGCGGCGGGGGGGGAAACCACCCCGGGGCAGCAGGGGCTGAGGGTCCGTCATGGGCCGCAGGGCACGTGAGGGACTACGCAGTCCCATTATAGCACAGGGAAATGCGCTCAAGGTTTACTCTCTGCAGCCCACCGTCACCTGTGGCAGTGCTGCAGCCCTCCAAGGATTTGAGGGCTTGATGGGGCAGGGGGCTGGCCCTTTCCCAGCAGGGCTGCAGGCACCCCGGGGACAGCTGAAACCCATCCTCTGTGAACACTGATGGGGCTAGAAATGGGGTGATGGCCGCAGCCCTTGCTTTCCCGAGGGGCTGGGACGGGGAGTGTGAGGTGTCTTGCACAGAGGATGGTTGGCGTTGGACAAGTTGCTTGTGAAAGCCTGTGCTTGCGTAAGCCTGTGCTTGCAAGGAGCCTCCTACTGAGGTGAGGGAACCAAGCAGGGCTGGATGAGGCTTGGCAGCCTGGAAACTCCCTGTGTGCCAGTGTTTGGGATTAAAACTACTAGGTTGTGGACATTCATATGAACGAGCAATTGCTTAGAGGCTTTAGACCCCCTGCTTGTCTCAAAAATGACTGAGGGAAGCCCTGACAAGTCCAGCTGGGCTCTCCCGTATGTTTCACCACCTGCGGTGGTTTTGGGGAGGGAGCAGAGCAGTGGCACTTCAGGCTGTTGCATGCCGCAGGAGGAGCAGGGAGCATGAAGTAGGATGGTCAAAATGCGCAGAGGTGTTTTGATGGGCTGTCGGCCCTTGCAGCAGAGCTGCCTCTCACAGAAAAGCTGTGATGGCTCTGCCACCTGCCGAGGTGTGCGTGACCGAGCCCCTGGCAGGGCAAGGGCTGCTCTTGCATGGGGAGCAGGGATAATGTGCCTGGAGTCATTTTAAAGTGTTGAAACTGTAAAGAAAACCCAGGCAAGAAGGACTGCTGGTAGGAGTATGCACAGGGGAATGGCAGGGTGGCTTTTCCTCCTCCCTTGTCTCCATTCCAGAGGTGCAGGTAGGGCTGGTGAAGAGCCTTCTGCTCCCCTGTAAGGCTCTGGGTTGTTAATTCCTTAAGAAAGCTGTGTCCTGGCCCCTGCCTCCTCTCCTCAGCTGATGTGGGAATGACCTGGTGTCTACCGGATGCTCTCCACCACCCAGCTGGAGGAAGACCCATTTTGATTCAGGGCTCATGGGGTTTCTCCAGGCTATGTAAAGAGACTCTGCATTTCATTCCAGCTGTCCGGCAACAGGATATATTTAACTTAAAAAAAAAAAAAAAAAAATCTCCACAGTATCAAAACACAGCAAGTCACAATCCAATACTTGGCGATATAAATAGGCATACAAATGGTCCTCTGTAACCCCTCAGTTTGGGCTCTGGCATGAAAATGAAAGGTGAACTCACCATCAGGGTGCAAATGGCACAGGTGGGCACGCACCCATTCCCTCCTTCCTAGTGTGGAAAAACCCAATATACCCAAGTACGGCCAAACCCAAGGAAAACATGCACTCAGGCTGGTGACGGACAACTTATCCCCCTCCCAGTGTGTGGAGCAGTGCCTGTGCCTGTGCCTGTCTGTGTGTGGTGGGTGGAAAGGGTGGGTCAGGGTGGGATCACTTGCTGGGTGTTTGTGAAAGTGCTGTAATCACCTCCAGGTGGTGCCAGTGGAGGTGAGCCCCTGTTTTGATCCCAAGCCCAAATGTGCCATTCCCTTTGACCTGTCTGCTGGAAGCATCCTTAGAGCTGGAAGATGGCTTGAGCTACTCTTGTCTTGCCAGTCCTAGAGTCTATGTGAAGCCTTCGCATCCCACCTCACTGTTTCGGTGGAGGGGATGGGGGTGGTGTTGCTCCCCTCTGGCCAGTGGGTGGGTGCAAGGGAAACAGTACTGCATTTTAGCCTGGATCTAGTTATGCATACAGACGACAAGAGGAGGAAGGATGGCTTCTGGGCGGTATGGGCTCCTGTGGGATTCACTGTAACTAACCCTGGTTCAGCTGGTGTCACTGTCACCTGGAGTTTTACAGCACGCTGGTCCCGGGGTGGGGATGGAAATGCTGAGTGCCAGTTTGGAAAATAAATTGCAGCACTGCCTGAAAGTGCATTATGTATGTGAGCATGAAGACAAGTCAGCCAGAAAATACAGGGGGGTGTTATCATGCCACGGTTATCAAGTGTGTGAGAAAAGCCATTGCTTTTGACTGGGAAGAATATCAGATCTCGCCAAGCTTATAGCTCTTCTTATGTGTAGGCTTTAAATGCCAATGAACTCTTGGTGGTGTCTTGTAGAGGGTGCAGTTTGGGTTGAATAGTAATAAAATACACTCTGGCTGGAGTGTATGCATGTAAGTGAACTGCAAGGTCATCCCAAAACAAGTAGGAGGCAAGGCAAGGGCGGAATAAAACAGCCTCCCAGAGAATCATGAGACCATGACTCTTCAGTTTCCTGTCCATGGAGCGTGGTACAATAACCCCTGCATCACGGCGAGACTATGACAGGGGGCGATTTCCAGCAGAACTGAAACATCTTTAATAAAATGTCTGACAGTCGATGCACGTAAGGAGGAACGTGCGGCTTTGTCTCAGGAGGCGCAGGATGCGGCACAGGTGGAGGCACCTTGCATGTCTAATGCTCCCTACTGCACGGCTGTGTGCCAGAGCCGTTCCCGGCACAGAGCCCCCCTGACTTTGCTGGCTGTGATTGCCAGGCACGTGTGCCACAGCTGAGAGTGACGCCGACCCCCTGCAGCAAGCGTGGGCAACGGGCTGGGAGGGCAGGGGCTGTCTGCCATAGCACCTTTTCCACGGTAAGTACGGGTTTGGCAACACCAACAAACTTAGAAAAAATGTTAACATGCTCTGCATGGAAATGGTTGGGCTGACCCAGAATGAAACTGGTTTGTGACTGGCCACAAATTTCAAAAAGACATTTGGTTTGGTTCCTACCTGGAATTGCTTTCCACCAAGTAGTAAATCAGCTGTTCAGCCCGGCTGGGTTCAAGTACCAAGGAACTATTTCAGTAAAGCCCTTTTTTTTTCTTTTTTTTCTTTTTTTTTTTTTTGAGAAACCCGGTTTTCACAATCAAGAAGGAGCAGCAGAAAATATGTGTCGCTGGCAGATGCGGGTGAAGCAATTGCATTTATTCTTCGTTACCTGCTATTGCTCTTTAGCTGTAAAACTTGCATCTAAAACACCTATATTTAGAAAGCGGAAGATGGTATTGGGACAGCCTGGTGCCATGCACCTTTGACCAGATCAAGCATTCACTGGCTGCCGCCTCTAGCTGCGCTGGTGAGGACACAGGGGTTGGTTGGCAGTGGTGCTGTGGTACGGCATGGTGGGTGCCGGGGGCAAGTTATCCAGCCTCGGTGTTGGTGGGCATCCTGGAGGGCGTGGACTCCCTCTGCGGTGCTCCGGAGAGAGGTGTAAAAGTGCTGGGTGATTAATTTGGCCCTAAAGAGAAAGACAAGCCATGTTGATGGGGTGAAAGTGCCAAATCAGCACTCATACCTGTGTCTTCACTGTGTGTCTTGGACGAGAGGAAATGGGTTCACGTTAAGCCAGGCGAGGTTTAGGTTGGATATTAGGATAAGTTTTTTCACTGAAAGGGTTATCCAACATTGGAATAGGCTGCCCAGGGAGGTGGTGGATTCGCCATTCCTGGAGGTTTTTAAAAAAAAAAAAAAGGGTAGATGTGGTACTTGGGGATATGGTTTAGAAGTGTTTTTTTCAGGTTAGGTTAATGGTTGGACTCGATGATCTTAAAGGTCCCTTCCAACCTTAATGATTCTATGAATTGTGGGCACCATGCACATCTCTAGACTGTGGTCTCCCCGGTGGCCCCTCAAGGGGACAGGCTCTGCCCGGTCTGTCCCTGGCACAAAACTCTGCTCTCTTATGAGAGGAGGAAAAACAAGTCCGTGGTGGGGGACTGGTTTTGATATTACAGGTGGGGCTGAGTAATCTCCCCCTTGTGACCACTAAAGCTTGAAATCCTGTTGGTCCCCTCCAGCTTGCCCTGCCATGCCAGGCTCAGTTTCTGAGCTCGCTGCAGCCCACGTCCCCTCACTACCTGCCACAGGGAGATCTGAAACCAGGCTCAAGGGCTCACCATTGCCCGAGAGCGTGCTGCTGGTCATACCTGGGCTGGGGGGAGTTTGGGGGTGCTGGTTTTAATCAGGACTATTGGGGAAAAAAACAGAGGATTTTATCATCATTATTACTGCAGTGGGGCAGCTTTGGGGAAAAGGCAATTTGGTGCTTGCTCTCCAGTAGCAAGGCCAATTTATAAAGTTGCTCCTGTCCTAAAGCAGAGAGTGGAAATCTGCCTGGTGCTAGGTAAAATCGATTAAGCAAATTCCCCCAACAGGCAGAAATAAGGCCTTTTGTCCTGCGTGTCCATCGGACAGATTTCAGAGCCTCTGGAGTGGTGCACTGGCTGTTTTCTTGGCTTCCCCAATTTCATAGAAAGGTCAAAAATAAGAAAAATTTTTATAGAGCAAAACCTGAAATGCCGCACCTCTCCTGCGCAGCGGTGCCAGTGCCAAACTCCCTCATGCAATAAATGCAGCCAGCACACAGATGTAACTGAAGCGATGCTCTCTGGAGACCTGTGGCAGTCCCAGAGACGGCAGCATTTCCATATAAGCTCTTCCCCAACTAATCCAGTTCTCCCATCCTCACTACAGCGTGCAGACAGCACCAAGCGTGGCCAGAAAAGCCAGCAAAACCTCGGCCATGCTGAAAAGGAGCTAATCCTGCCACTTTTTCTTCCTTGGGGGGGCTTTGGTACGGGTGCTGGGTCTTTGCCCTGTCAGAGCAACTCTGAGCTGGAATGGGGTATCTGCTGCCAGTGTGACATCTGAAGCCACAGGAGACACCACTTTGGGTAGTTTAATGCCCAGTGAAAATTTCAGCTGTTTAACCCTTGCCAGACTTGAACCTCTTGCACTGCTTGACCACTAAATATTTAAATCCATCTTCTAAAAATGAATCAATTTTCACAGGCACCAGAATAAGTTGTTCTTAAGCCACGTTTGGCTGCTCCTGTTTCAGGGCTTCTGCACCCAAAGGCTCAGTTTGGTTTCTTTTCAACACCTCTACCAACAGATCTTAGCTTGTCTGCAGAGGATCCCACACATCCATCCCGAGACCATGGCAAAACTAACTCGATGCTCAGGCAGCATTTGGAGTTTGTACTCCTGTTTTTGGCAATTGTGAGGGGTAACCATTGCTCTTGGTCATTGCGCTTGCTGCAGCCGAGCTGGCAAGTTGTTTAGGTGGCATAATGACTAGTTATAAACCTCAAAAAAAGAGTTCCCACCAATCACAGAAGCAGCTTGTGAAGGTGTTTTCTAGCTGTGCTACTTATTCCCTGATTGCTCCTGGCTGGGATCCTATCTCCCCTTATTTTCCCAGGTGGAAAATGAAGGAGCAGAGCTTCTCCATCTTTCAGTAAATGCTGAAGCTCAGTTCTGTAACATCCATACAGTCCTGCAAGCCACAGAGCTGCAGATGCTACAGCACAGGTTAGTCAGCGGCCATCCTCTTAAACCATCCTTTTAGTAGAAATGGTCGGAGTTGAAATTGTTGAACATCATGAGCAGAAGTCCTTTTGGTGATTGCTGTGGCAATGGTAATCTTGAGGAGCTCATCCTTTGGCTTTCATGCAGATGTCAGATGACTCTTGGGTCTCATCTTTCCACCACTGATCTACTAGGAGTTGATTTTTATTTTTTTTTTCCCAAAGTGCTGCTGTCTTGCAAGCCTGTCCTTGGCAAAGCAAGGTAACCATGCCTCACTGCAGCGCAGCATCATGGAAGGATAACTGCGCTGCATTTCCTCTTGAGCGCTTCCAGCCCTGGGTTAACAAGAAGCACCGGCTGGTGCTTGTCTTCCAAAGAAACCTATTTCACTGCTGCCCGTGTTGTGTGGTTTGCATCTCTCCGAAAAGTGGTATTTTTTTCATCTGTCTTCCTCTAAGTTACAAACGAGCAGCTTTCCTGTCTGCACGGTGTTATAGATCTTTGCTTTCTGTGGAGCAGCCTAAAAAGCTGAGCTCAGCACCTCATTTGGATACTACCTGTTCCTGGCTGGCCAGAAGAGCAGTATGAGCCACTGTTTAGGGTGTGAGGAAAGAGAAACGCAGCCTGAGTTATTCCTGTCATTCTGCTATGGGTTTGCTTTGGAGTTAGGTAACTTAACCTCACTGCATACTGCTGTTTCTCAGCTGTACAACAGGGGTAGAGATGATAGGGGTCATCTACAGATGCAGGGAGGTACTGCTAATATTTGGCCAGGACCTGTGAAATATTGCTTTAAACTTAGTCTTAAGGGTCTTCTACAAATCCATTTTATGTTGATTTGTTTCCTCTCCTCTGGCTAACCATGTGCCAAAGAGCTAGTTTACATGTCTCCTATAGGCGACAGGACACCATAGGACACGTGCTCAAGGGGGTTTGTGCAGTTTTGCAGGCGTTTAGCCGAGCGTGTTGGCTCAGGCACACCGTGCTGCAACACCAGGTAGTGTTTGCCGCCACACAGAGGGAATGTCTGCAAAATACACTGCCCTAGCTGAGGTCTGGCTTGGTAAGTATGTGATGAGTTGTTTGTGTCACAAATTTGCATCCTTATTATATGGGTTCCATTTCCTCTTCCAATTAAGGCTGCTGAGATGGGGGGAAGTGCTCGAGCCAGCAGTCTCCTGTCTCGCAGCGAAGGCTGGTGCTCCCAAGGCTCCTGACTCTCTGCCCCTTTCTCCTGTTCGGGCAGCCCAAAGCCTTTAATAGTGTGCAGTCATCGAAGGGTGGGGTGAAAAAAAAGTTTGCCATCAGCTCCAATGCCTGCACTGGGTGAGCTCGCATGGTTCAGGCAGGTCCTGTCCCACCACAGCTTAGCTGGGACTGTGGATTATGCTTTATCTTTAGCCCTGGAAGAAGGACACCGTGAGCTGGGAGAGAGACGTTGGTGCCAGCTTTCATCAGGCTGTGGGCTCACAGCAAATTGTGAGCGTTGAGCAGGTAGGAAACTTTCCAGGAGGAAAGGTCCTGCATTAAAGCCAGCAGGTCTCTAGCTGTCAGGAGAGCACCTGGGGCTATGGGGAGGCTAAACCATGTTTCCTGCTGGTGTAAACACTAAAGGAGCTTCCTACCCCTCCAGGTCCTTGGGGGGATCACCCACAGGCGCCCTGCCTAGTGCAGGGCTCTCCTCCACCCTTGGCAGGCAGCAGTCCTGCTCAGTGTACTCCTACGATGCCTCTGAGGGTTAAACACACAGCGCAAAGCCGGGACGGCATTTCTGCACTTTCTGTCTGCAGGTGGTCAGGCAAGGAGATGCGTGTGCTCAGGGGTGCTTGCTGCTGTTTGACTTCTCAGTTCTCATTGCAACAGGAGTTATTTTAACTGGCAGGATCTGCTCTGCCCAGAAAATGAAAACATGCCTTAAAAGCAAACCGTCGTGCCAGGAGAGGCCGGGAGCTCGTAGGGCAGTGGGGTTTGCTGCTCTCCCCTTGCCCACCCACTGCGCCTCTGCAGGAGCGATGGGCTGGGAGCAGGTCTCAGCTCTGTCACACTCGGGTGGCTCCTGGTTTTGGCAGCAGGTTTGTGTGAAGCTCCTCTCGCTGGGAGGACCCTCCCCGGGTGAGAGCATCAGCCCGCTTTTGCCCTCTTTCAGCAGGGCTCCTCCTGCCACCTTTTTGGAGCGGAAAAGCAACCAGGTACTGCCACTGGGTCCCCCTCCGGCTGAGTTCCTCTCACCCTGCCGAAACACCAGCCAGGATCACTCCGCCTGGATGCCTAATTCAGCTCTGCTCATTGTGTCTTCAAATCAAAACCACACCCCTACCCCATTTGGCTGTGGACCTTCCAACCATGACCGCTACTGAGCACCCAGTTAGCATCAAGTCAGGATCCTCGAGCTTTGGGCACTTACCCTGGGGGAGCAGAGTGGGGACACTGCTTCAGCAAGGAGCACGCGCTGTACTGTAGGGGCATCCATTTCCAAAGCACGGAGATGCTGCCAGCAAGTCCCTTTCAGGGGGAGGGGAGGAAGAGTCTTTTTTTTTTTTGTCTTTTTTTTTTTTGGCTCCCCTGGTATTGTCTTACACTAGAAGCTTTTGACAGCACGTGGCTGTGCCCACCACCCTAGAGGCAAGGTGCTGTGGGGCTCCAGGGCACCTCACCGGTCCCTTGCTAGTTAAAGTCTCCCCAGGGGCCGGCAGGAGGTATGGTCTTTGCAGGGTGCCAGCAGATGGAAGCAGGGGACGGCCCCGGTCAGTTCAGCAGTACAATACAATTTACAGCAAGCGCGGTTCTCAAGACATCTGCAAGGACAGAGCTTCATTGAGCGTCATATATACACAGACAGCAGAGGAGGCTGGGCTGAGCCCTCCGCTACCGCAGTGCAGCCAAGGATGGACTCTTGGGGTGGGGAAAAGTACCACTGGTTTGCTTTTACATACTGTACAGATATCTATTAATAGTTCCTTGGCATTTGATGTTCACAGCCGGTTTCCTTTAATGGTGAGCATAAAAAGGAGGCAAAACATCTTCAGCTACTTCCCCCTGGGAGGAGAGAGAAAGCAGCACCTCCTGCTCCCCTGGCTCAGCTGCCTGTCCAGGTGCCACCTTCGCCAGGGGTGTCTCCTTCTCCCAGCACCTTCCTCCTCCTCATCGGCCGCCCACCACGTGCTTGCCGGGGCCAGTCCTAACCCACGCCGTGCTTGCCCCATCTCTGCTGCTCAATGGGATCAGTGCAAGTCTCCGTCGGCTGCTCTGCACCTCCGCTCCGCTGGACGGGCAGATGAACCGGATTCAAACAGAAGGAAACAAAACAAAAGGAAGAAGAGAGACAAAGGGTAATGAAAAGGTCCGTGGCCCACAGCTGCCAAAGGAAATCTCTCGCCGTGTTTCTCTGACCACACTTGTCCCAGCCACTACAGCTGCTGTGGGATCCCCTGCTCCTTGTAGCCTGTGAGGAGGGAGGGGAAGGGAACATGGTTAGTGTTAATTCCCAACGAGGACCCTCGGTGAGGCTCAAGGGAGCCATGAGCCTAGTTTAGCAGGAGTGGCAAACCACATGGGAAAACAGGGGGGCTGCCACGTCCCCCATTGCCACCAGGCTGCCCTGGGGCAGGCTCAGCCCGGTGAGCTGCCGCATCTTGCTCTAGCCAGCACCTGCCCTGGGCAACCACGGGGTGCAACCACCTTCCTGGGCACGTTGATGAGGCTGCTGGTGGCCAGCCTTGCTGCTGCAGTGCCTCCCTGCCACTGTCCCCAGCATGGGCAGAGGCATGTCTGCTCCAAGAGGTTATAAAGGCGCAGTAAGTACCTGCGGCCACCAATTCCAGTACAGCCAAATAACCTATAAACCTTTACAGAGCGTGTTTTTTTCTGCAGTGGAGGGGAAACGTAAGCGCTTATATATTGCTGCAGAGACACTGCTGTTCCCAAGCGCTGACCTGACAGCTTGCTGGTCATGCATCTGACACACTCGCATCTCTACTTGCGATCTACACCTGAACCTCGTCCTTCCAGAGGACTGCCAGGCAGGAGGAGGCTGGTTTCCTCTATCCACCTTTTAGTTCCCGTGCTGGCTTTTGCTAACAGAGGTCTCCAGCAGCAACCAATTTGCACTGCGGTTTGCAGAGGTGAACAAACATCTCTTGGAGGAGAAGGGGCGATGCCTTTAATCACAGGCTGACTTGTCAGAGTTCAAACGCAGACCTTGGGATGACTCCGTGGGTGATATTCTTACCGCTTCATTATGCGCTTGCTTTGCTCCAGCCCAGCAGAATTACAGATACTTTTGTGGGGGTACAGCAGCCATCCGGCGGGACTGGAGAAAAAGGAGCTTTCCAGCAGCAAAACCAATTGCACTGGGAAACTGCCTGGATCCCTCCCCCTCCACCCCGTCTCTTCTTCCCCCAGACGCCCTCAGGGGAGGTTGGTCTGTGTTGGCTCATGCTTGGCCCCGGCAGACACCGGGGTCCCGTTGGGTTGCAGCCACATGGATGCTGCAAGGGCTAAAGCAGCCTGCCCCGCTGCTCGCCACAGCTCCTTGCGGGACTGGGGCCCCACTTTATTTGCCTTTCCAGATGTAGTACATGGTGGTTGAGGAGCGGCTGTAAATCTCACAGGGGAGGGCTCCTGCCCCCAGCGGGCTAGGGCAGGGAAGGGCAATAGGAGAGCAGCCGCAGCTCTTCTGCTGACACAGTATAACAAGAAAAATACTGTTTTTTTTTAACACTCTCCTAGGTGGTTGCAATGACAGCACCCAGAAACTTTACTTGCTTTCTTTTTAAGAGAAGCTGGGATTGTTATTACAATAGTATCAATGCAAAAGATCTCCTTTTTAAAGAATCAACCAAACTGTCCTTACCTGCACTGCCTGCAATGGTGAAGATCTTTCAACTAGAAACCTTTTAAAAATCTGGAGGTTTTGCCTCTTTGTTTAAATAACATGAGTAGCCTGTCATTTTTTATAGTTTGAATTTCAAATGAGTCTGAAATTTCACATCTCAGAAAAGTGTTTAACTCTTCAAACACCTTTCCACTGATGCTTTTTAATGTTTCTTTCCAACTCTTAGGTCAGACTTTTGTAAGTCCCTTAAAACAGCTGACCACAAAATACCAGCAAGTGCCACAACCCCTACCTTTAAGGGACTTCTTGCTGAACTGTGAATTGGCCCTAGCAAATAAACTTTGCTGTACTCTGGAAAATCCACGCGTGCCCCCAGCCTTGGCAGTCTGGATCTCCTACTGCTGAACGAGCGTAAGGAATAGAGGTGGAGATTAATGACACGGAGCAGCACGTATTTCCCTGCACTGCATTGCTGCCCGTTGTGTGCAGCTGAACAGAAAAACTCTCACCTCTTTCAATCAGTGTTTTCTAGGGGGGGAAATGATGATTTCTTATGCGTTTATGTTCTAAGTGTGAGTCAGCTCTGAAGGCAAGATGAGCTGGTTGGAAACCTGTAATGTGGACTTGTCTATAGCATTGGTTTAATTTGTTTAGGGAGCACAGTGAAAAAAAAACCCAACAGAAACCAACCAACCACATAGAGTTGAGGCATGCCATAAACCCTTAGCTAAATTAAGCAAGCTAGGTTATGCTTGCAGTAGTTTGTGTACACAAGCTTGTTGCTTGTGTAGCCATGCCTTCTGTTAAGATATAATAGAAATCCTTTCAGTCCTGCTATCAGTTTTGAAGCTGGCGGGAAGGCAGTTAGAGTGGCTGAGCCTGTATCTCTCTCTACAAGACCAAAGTAAGCCAAAAGATGACCTGTCCTATGCTAAACTTATTTATTAAAATACTTCAGACTTAGTAAACAGTTTATATATGAAAATAGTTATTGCATTTCTTGCCTAGGAATAGCTACTCTGTATGAAGCAGCTTTACGTTAGTAAGCCTGCGGTACAGTTAAGGTGCAGTTCTGTAAAGCAGACGGGTCTGGGATCAAGATTAACTTGGTCTGAGTATCTGTGCACAAAATCACTGATTTAATCAAGTTTGCTTGAAATTGCACTTCTGTAAACCACTGCAAGTAAGATTCAGACAAAAAGAAACCAGTCTATGTGCAGGCTGTCCTACTGGGACTGGGTTTGTGCGGAGGGTGGCCTTAGGATGCTCTCGATGCTGAAACGGGTCCCTGCCCTGCTCCAAGGGTGCCCTTGGGGCAGCCCAAGGGGCATTTCAGTGCTGGGCAGAGAACATGTCCCTGGGGCTGTGCAGTCACAGGACAGACACAGAGACAGACGGACACACGCACACACAGGCACATGGCTGGACTCAGGCTGGGAGCAGGCGGCGCCGGCGAAAGCGAATCCCACACAGCTCGCCCCGGCCGAGCACTTGCTGCTCTCTATGGGGAGCTGCCACGGGGCAGGAGGAGGAGGAGGAACAGCAGAAACAAACTTACCTTGTGAAACTTTGATGGTGAACAAAAGGAGGCAAAGGAACATGAAAGAAAGAGAGAGGGAGAAATGTAACTGTAGACAATATATCCAGAACACATGGAGAACCAAAAAAGAACGAATAAATTGGGGCTGCAGAGTAAACAGAGAACAGCTGCTCTACCATCGGACATTCACAACAGGGCTAAATGTTATTTAAAATCTTTGTACTTGCAGTGGATTGTTTCATTTGGGGCTCTCGCTTAAGGAAGATGGGGCAATTCTCATCTGCTTTCCAGCTCACCAGCCCTGAACCAGACAGGCTGGATGAACTAAGACTTCCAAGTGATGCTTGCACAAATGCTTTCCTCCGTGACATTGCTATTTCATGGGTTTGACTGAAGGGGAACTGCTGAAGGAAGGTGGTAAACAAGACATCGTGGCATACCGGATGGTGCATGGCATGCCACTCATGGTCCGAGAGCTGGGAAAACTACACCTGATGGCTTTTTGGCAGTTTTGTTGCTGAGTTTGCTTGTGCCCACAGATAACTCACGACCATGATGTGCCTTAGCCCAGCAGGGTGCTGCAAACCCTGGAGGTATTTAACATTCCTACAATATTTTAAGAACCTACCCTACCGCAACATTTGGTAGGAAACTGCAAAATGGGTATTTCGCCTACTTTCCTTAGGTGTAGTTTGGGGGATGGTTCTATTTAGATTTTAAAAAACGTAGTAGCTCTGAGAGGGCAGTTTGTCCTCAGAATTGCCTTCATCTTATGCAGGGTTACCAGCTGTTTTGGGATACTCCAAGTCTCTCAAAAGCTTTCTGCTCTTTCCTTCCCAGCGCACCTGCGTTACCTGCCCTAGCAGGGGCCCTGTGGAGAAGACAGGCTCAGAGATGCTTTCTAAATCCCTCAGAACCCAAGTGTACAGTAACCATGCAACCATCTGCTGCTGCTTTTGGCAAGGTCTGAGCGCTATAATTAGCAAAGGAGTGACAAGTGGACAGCATGATTACAGGTAATTCCTTACTACTGGGTCGCAATCAGTCCTTGAGAGTCAGCTGCCCGCTGCAGAAGCAGGGGCTGCAGCAGGAGTCCCCATCCTGTGAAACCACAAGTGATGGCACCTTTGCTCATTCACAGGCACAGCTACGCAAGTCGTTAATTCAGAGGCCAGAAGCTGAGTGAGGGCTTCCTTCAGAAACCTCTTGGCTGCGTGCATTAGAAGCACAACAACGTCCGGACAAACAGTCCTCAACTTCTGTCCCCTATGCCACCTCAGTGTGACATTACTATATTGATTACTGTGTTATTTCTGCCAAGAAATGGCACAAGACCTTTTACAATGAGCTCTGAGCAGATAGGGAGTGCCTGGAAAGGCCATTCCTCTGCGTTCATTCTGCACGGTGCTTGTTGTATCTAATGAAGACGTGTGCTGTGTGGGCTGGGGACAAGGTGTGCCTTTACTGGAGGGAAACTTGCCTGGAAAGCCTTAGGAGGCTCATTTTCCAGTTGGCCTTGGCCAGCTAATTAGCTCTGTTTTGCTGCAACTCCGTGCGAGGGCTTCGAGGAGAGCATGGTGTGGCAGCGCTGCCCACCAAGGGCAGCTGGATACTTGCAGCCACCACTGGAGAGTCCAGAAGTTTTGGTTTGTTTTTTTTTTTTTTCCAAAAGAATTAAGTGCTTCCTTTTAATCTACCTTTGCCTTCAGACAGCAGGTAAACTGAAGGATGGTTCCCAAAGCCATATGGTTGCTTAAAGAAGATATCCGTGGCATTTAATGGGGCCAGCTGGCAATTCGTTTAAATTAGCAGAGAAAATGCCCCATGACATTGTGCTGCCAAAAGTAATTAAGTGTGATAGTAAAATTGCATTCAATTAATCTTCCTTCGGGATATATCCTGCTAAAGGGCACCTTACAGGAGATGAGCACTGGATGGGACCCCTCGAGGCCAGTCAGTCTCTTCCTGTGTCCCACCTTGCTCCTGACAGACATGGGTCTACCCGCCCTTGGGGTTCTCCGGTGACAGAGAGGGCAGATCCTGCCATGCCACCTCTTCAGCGTTTTGACCTTACTGGAGGCAAAACGTCTCCTAATTTCCACACAGATCTTTCCTGCTATTATTTAAGTCTGTCTTAGGCTAAACTGCTGCCCTCTCACATTTATTAGCCCAGCGACCCTCGGTTGCCCGCTGTCTCACGGTCCTCTGGACTCTCTCCAGGTTCTCCACATGAAGTACAGACTCCAAAGCTGGCCACAAGCCTCGCCGCGGCTTTATGTGTGCCGAGAAAGGTGAGGGGACCAGTTTATGTCCTACAGGCTCTGCTCCTACCTGCCTGGGCGGTGTTTGTTCCCTCCGCAGCAATGTACTCCTGTGCAGCCTGTGACTCACTGCAGCCACCACATCCTTCTCTGAAAAACAAGTTGTTCCCTAGCTTGTATTTATGCAGTTGATTAATCCCTCCTTAGTGTCTTGGACTTGTCTCTACTGAACAGCATTTATTTATTTTTCCAGACTGTTTCTTTGATTTGCTTGAATCCAGACGCTGCCCTTGCTGTGCCCGCCATCCTTGCAGCCACCGGTGGTGCAGGGCTGGTAAGCCCCTTCTCAGGTCCATCAACAAGCCATGAATGAAAATACTGAACACAGCTGAGTTCAGGAGGGACCTTTCAACACACCTCTCCTCCTGTCTTTCCAGTTCAGGAAAAGGCATTTAGAGAACAGCTCTTAAAGGACATTTTCAGCAGGCCACGTCTCCCCGGATTGCTGGTAGGAATGCTGCGTGAGATGGTGTCAGCGCCTGAAAGTCAGGAGGGATGGCTGACCACCGCTGCTGCTCACAAAACCAATCCCTCTGCCGCAGAAGGAAATCAAGCCAGTGTGACCCAGCTTGCTCTGGACAAACCCAGGCTCACTGTTGCTTGTTTCTTTTTATTCTCTAAATGAATGCAAGGCACTTGTTTCATTACTTCTTCCAGGAATTGAAGTATACCTGATTGGCCTATAACTCTTCTCCTTTTCCCCTCATTAAAGACAGTATGACATTATCCCCAAAGCTCTTCCCTCAGAGGAAGGAACCCTCCTGCAGGGTTCCCATTTAATGGCTGAGAATTAGCACTAGAAGGTGACAAACCAGCAATGAGCCTCCCTACCTCCCACCCAGCTCTCTACCAGCTGATATACAGGCAGGCCCTGATCCAGGGAGCGAGGCACTCATCCCCCCAGGGATAACCGGAGCAGAGTCCCCCAGCCCTGGCTTCCCACCCTTCTTCTCACTGCTGGCCACCCTCAGCTTAGACACCACCCGCTCTGCCCTGCCTTTAGCCTGTGAAAATCGTATGGAAGCAGCCATTTCACAGTGAGGAAGACTAGAGCTGGGCAGTGTTTTCATGGTTTTTTAACTCTTCCCCACCTAAACGCAGATTTGAGTTGCAACAGCGTACAATTTCTGTCCAGTGCATCAAATAGTTTCTGTTTGCTCACAAACAAACCCCAACCAAAGCAAAACGTTTCCTGGCAGTGTTTTTAAATGTAATTGTCCTCTTTCTTGCATTTGAAACATTGTTTCATTTTTAAGCTATTACTTTTTTTTTTTTTTTAACTTGAAAACAAAACATGAAAAACCAAAACACTTCAGGTCTGGCGGGCTGTTTGATCCAGCTGGGAGCAATTGATCAATTCTGTTCTTTGTTTTGATTGAAAAATTAGATTTTTCTTTTATTCTCCATCAACCAAAAGCTGCTTTATTTAGCCATTATTTTCTCTGCATTGTAAGTAAAATTAAACCCCAGCTATTTAACGAGACAGCAAGAAACTGCCAAGGGTTGCAACTTGTTAGATGATATACAGCTGGTTAACATAAGACATTGACTCCTCTTAACCTTCTCAACTGCTACCAAAGGGGCTGGGATGAGATGCTGTGGCTGTGGTCAGGGACCTCTTGGCCTGGTCATCCCCAACACGTGCTGCTCACCCACCCTCTGCCTCCCAAACTGGTGGGGCATGGGGAACGGCTTCGGGGAGGTATTTCCAAGCTGTGTACCCTTCCCCAGCAACCAAACTGGAAAACCAGCAAGACCCTCCGGAGCCCCAGCCCCTCTATCCGAGGACAAACATGAACAGGACTATGGAGAAAAGCAAGTCATGGTTTCAGCTGTAGCTCTCTAGCTGGATGGATGCTTTCCTGCCTCTCCCCACAACTGCAGAACTGGGTCTGCCAGGCAGCGTGCCGTGTACAGAGGCTGTCCAGCAGAGGAACAGCAGAAGAGCATATGGTTATGAACACGTAATTATGGGATTACACACAAATCAGGCAGGCTTTTAAAGACAAATCACAGATGTACATCAATTCACAATTTATCCTCAGAAATAACTCGGGCTCCCCCTGATGTGCAGGTACATCTGAGATGAAACGTGGTTTGCAGGGAAAAACGAAGGGCAGTGCTACCTTTGTCCTGAGGAAAGCCTTTTGCCTTGCTTATGGTAAGGTTTTGAATATCCACTGTTTGCTCTGCGTGGGGACTGCCCTTAACGGAGCCTGTAAATTGAAGCTGACTCAGAAATTAGCAGGTGGTTTGGTGAGAGGGTTTAACCCTCGAGTTTGGCAGCTGAAGAAGTGCACTGGTTTCCTGCTGTTTTTTTCAATTTCATCCATTTAATCTTTAGGCAGGTGCCTGGCAATTTCCTGAGATCCTCTCTTCTCCTCTGTCATGCAGCCACAGATGTCATCAGCAAAGATGACAAAGTGGAGCCCCTTCAAACCAAAAGGCAAATGCTGCTGGTAAGATGTCCTTCAGGAGAAGCTCTCTCTTTGGGAACTGCCTGCCCTGCCAGCCTGCAGGATCTCAGACCTGTCTGGTTTGGGGCCATGCCCACCGGCCTCTCCCAGCCTTTGGAAAAGGAGTGGGGTCTTGCAGGCGCAATCAGCAGCGTGAGTTGTGAGGTGAGGCTGTCACCTTTATTCTCTGCAATATGTTAGACAGTAAAAGTCTTTAGCAGATAAAGTCACAGAGCTTGTATTCTAGATGAGTAATACATAGTTAACTGAGTGATCTAAATTATGTATGTATTAAAAAGGATTCCTCTCCTCTTCTCCTAGACTAATGTTTCAGACCCTCCTTAAATGGTGTAGGGGAAATCCTTCTAGGAATAGCTGAACAGTCTTGTTCAGCCAAGAACTTGGTGAAATATGAAAAAAAGCCTTTGGGTAAATATATTCCGGGCAGGAAGGAAGGTCTAGGAGAGTCCCCAGGGCTTTTCTGGGGACAGCTGGCCCCGTGGGCTCCCTGGGAGCAGAACTGTCTTCATGGGAAGGTCTTGCTAACCAGAGAGATGCAGCCAGAGTTGCCAGAAAGGGCTTTCTCATTCAAACACGCATACGGGTGCGACCGGGGCAGAAGGGGCTCCAGACAGCAGAGTTCACAGTGCTGGGCGCCTCACTCCTTCCTGCACTTTTCGTTTTATAAAGGGGAAAGGAAGATCCTAACCCACATGGTGGGATGGGAGGCTCTTCCAGATGTGTCAGGGGCCCATCCCAACTGCCTCCCAGCAATTCATCTGCCAGTGTGTTTCTCATGGACTTGCAGAGCCCATCCTGTGGCTCTTCATCCCTACAATGCAGTCCGATGGCTTGTACGGGCATTAGCTGGGACCCAGCAACATGGCCACAGAGGCAAGAAGTCAGGGGAAAGAGTGCACTGTACTTACTTGCGAGAATGACCATGTCCATCCCCCAAAATATACTCATAATCCAGCCAACCATCACGATCGCCGTCAGGATCTGAATCAGAGCAGCAGCAATGTTCAGCCAGAAGACACAACACATGTGCCTGTCGGGGAGGTCGGTCCGGGCTCCACAAAGCACGGTGAAAGCAGATACAAATGTTCCTAGGGAGAGAGCAGCAACAAAATGCCCAGTGAAAGCCACGGCTTTGTGCCAAATTCCTTCCCTTGGACTCAATTCTCATAGTACAGCACAGCAGCCTTTAGAAAGATTCTTCCTGAATTTCGGAGCTGATGCCCTGAGCCCATGGCTAGCTGAAACCTGCAGCTTGGGGAAGCCTTGTCTGCCCCACAACCAACCTGCAGAAACACACAGCATTGGCAAAGAGCAGAAGAAACTGTTTCTGACCCCTATAATGTGCGAGCTGTTGGCTGGAAGATTCAGTCACCTGACCTGACCTCACCTAACCATGCATTTCAAAACCTCTTATCNTTAGTATAAATATATCTTTGCCAAGGTAAGTACAAAGGTGTAATATGAATTTTACTGGATAATGTAATTCTGTGAAATGGTTTCCTTGATGAATATCCAGAATTAAAAATCCTGCAGCATGACATCCAATTTTCTACCAAAATTGTCCTTTTCCCTTTCAAAGGATGGAAGCCTGCAAGCGACCTGTAAGATGTGAATGAATGAGCTCATCTCTGTTGAACTTCGGGGAAGGAGGGACTCCCTTGGTTTGGCTGAAGGCAGGGAGGAAACACTCGGTTTACACACTTCCAGAAGATCTCACCAGACAGAGAGAGCCACAGGATCTGATTAGGAGCAAAATACCATTTTGTCCTGCATTGCCAGGGTGGTGGAAGAATCTACGTTGCTGCCTCTTCTTCAGTGGGTCACAAGGAGAACAGGCAGTTAAGATGCTGAAATGCTGGTGAAGGTTGGCTACAGCCTATTTTTAATCTCACCATCCTCTGCAGGCTTCAACTCCAGCATCTTCCTAACACTCCACCAGCTCCTAAAACCCCACTCGCCTTCCTGCCTCTGGCTCAAACTGATTTTGTACTCCCACCCGCTCCCTTTGCCACACGCCAAAGCCAGGCATGGAGCAGCCGCCGAGCAGCACCCCGGCGGAGGGGAGTGGGTGAGCACTGCTGGGGTAGTGGGAGGCAGCCCTATGGCACAGCATCGCTGGCAGGGAGAGGGCCAGCATCTGCTCCCATGTAAGAAATCCCCCCTGGCCTCGTCCTCTGACTGCTCAGCTTTCAGAAGCAAGGTTTCACCCCCTTCTTATCCACTGAAACAAAAGGGTCCATGCAGAGGAAAAAGGGAAATTATTTTAATCCCAAAGGATGCTGTATAAGTCTTCCTGTTACTTGTTAAACTAAAAGCTGTCTTTTGCTCCGTGACTTTGTCCTTTTGTGTCCTCCACGGGGGATTACATGAGATCTCTGCCCTGCTTCACCTACCTTTTTTTTCCTTTATAGTTTCTCCAAAGCAGAAGGAAGGCTGGAATATTCCCCCACGCTTCCTGAAACTGTTGTCTGCAAAGTTACGCCACAGCACTCTCTGAGATTAAATATGGATTGAAGCAAGATCAGAGACTGGGTGTTTACATTTTCCCATCAGGATGCAAAATCTTGCCAAATGGAAATGCACGTCTCTTTTTAAAATGAAAATGAAAAACTTCCCCTCTGGCCTTACCTTTAACTCTTCCAAGATGTGTTACAAAAAAGGTCATAAATGAGCAATAATTCTTAAACTACAGCTTCAAATCCTTCCAGTGAAGCTTTTAAGATTTTTACATCATTAGAGTGAGGTGCTGAATTAGCTAATTAATCCCCTAAACACCACAGTGACTAAGCTAATGTCTAGTCCGATTCAGAAAGGAATAAAGCAAACCGAGCAGTTAAGTGTCCTTCCCTGGACTGGGAATTGATACAGAAGCTAGGATTAAAATCTCATGAACCTTGGCTTCTGATTCCCCCTTCAGGCCACTTTCCTACTCACGGGAGCCAATTAACTTTCCAATGTCAGTACATTTTCTTTATTAACTACAATTAGCTAATCTTTGGGAGGTTGTTGGCATTTTTAGATACAAGACTTGAGATATGCCAGCAGACATAAGATGGAAGTATTTTGCCTATAGTCCGTGTATGCTTTAAAACGTGAAGCAGAAGAAAGAGTCTTAAATGCATTTGCCAAGGTAGATGGTTTCCCCTTAAGAAGCCATCGTAGTTACACATTGCCGAATATGGAAGCATTTGCATCTGGAAGCAGAGAGGAGGAGAAAGAGGAAGGCAAACAAGCTGTATCTGCCGATACCGCCTGGCTGCATCAGAGCCGGGGCACCGAACCATTTCCCTTCCTGACCAAGAGTTCAGACACTTGAATACCTGTAGCCTAGAAATCATAAACTTGGTAGGCAGACTGCAGCTGGGATGATGTTGGCTAAATAAGTCAGCTGCCTAAATTGGTTTCAGGCTGTGAGTGTTACCAGCAAACACAAACTGTTAATTTTGCAAGCAGATGTAAACTAAAAGCCCCTACAGCTATGCCATGAGATAAGTAAATTATACCAAGCATTTCTTACAGCTTCCCGATGAATGATACCTAAAATCCAGTAAAATCTGTGATTATTCTAAATAGTGAATTAATATAGCCTCTTTGGGGACAGAGGGGAGGTGGCGGAGAGAAAATATGCTATGCTACCTAACGAGCCCGTTCAGCCTCATGGGGCACCAGGGCCCATTGCAATGACCTGGGTGAGCCATACAGCCCACCTGGCACCCGGAGCCAGCGAGTACCAGGGGCTGGGCAGAGGGATGGATGGGAGCTGAGGTTCGCCCTTCTGGAGCAGCTCTGGGGCAGAGTACGAAGGCGCCATGTGCAGCAAGACTGGGAGGGGATGGGAAGCCAAGCTTGCTCTTTCAACTCATCTCATCTCACTTGGGGCAGTGTCAGCCAGCCGGGGCACCGCGCACGGTTTTCAGCAAGGGAAGAAAGCCTCTGGGAGCCTGTGTTTGCTTTTGCTTTCAGCAGAATTAGGGTATTTTTAGATTACACCAGTAAATATGGAAGGCTTTTTGTTTTCAACAGTTTAACCCACTGAACATGAAGGGGATCTGGTATCTGTAGGACAATGCCATAAAGGGAGAGACAAAGGAGGGGATTTTGCTCTCCTCTCTGGTCTATTGTCACACAGGATAAAGTCCTCTCTCCAGCTTATGCTGGTACCCTGGCAGCCATGGCCTTCCCAAGAGGGAACCTGATGGTTCCTGGCCTCACAGAGTACACCGAAATAGCATGACAGAGGAATGGTTTAGGGTTTTCTCTCTTAGGGGAAAAACTCATGCCCTGGAGAAAGCTCTCCTGTTTCACTACTTCAGGTCGCTCATCCGGGGTGGAGGAAGACATGAGGTCAAGCCCATGGCCTGTCCTGAGCACAGTCTCCTCACTGCTATTTGAGTGCAGCAGTGACTGCATTATGGAATATCTTAAGCTGCACGAGAGAAGTTTTTCTCTCCTGTTTTTGCAAGAAAACCTATCCTGGGCAATTCTGCAAGAGCTTCTACCTGATGTGGAGCTTGGCATGTTTCACACAGAAGACCTGGCTGTGAGTAAACTTCTGATGGCAGCTTCCCAGAAACATCAGATGTGAGAGCCTGGTTGAAGCCAGGGTGCAAAACAGAGGGAGACAAGACACCAACGGCCACAGTGTAAGTAATTTGAGCACACAGACAACTTGTTAGTGGGGTTCCCAAATACCTGAAACTTCACAATAGAAAACACCTCTGCTGCAAGAAAATCACATCTGATGAGCTGCCCTGTTACAGGTGGAAGAATAGCAGAAACCCAAATTACTGCAGTCAGGGGCAGCATGCACAGCTGATGATGATCATGGTCCCTAACCTACAAAAATCTGGAGCCAGCAAGGGGCTGGGAAACACCCCTTCCTTTTCCCCCCAAGTCTGAGGTTAATGAAGGTGTTCGCCTATAGCCCTGGGAGTAAATAAGGCAGTGGGATGGTGCCTCCTTTTCTGCTCCCAGAAGGAAAGATGGGACTGTGTCATGATGCTGGAGCACAGCTGCAGGTAAGCACAGGCAAAGATGGGAAGGAGAGGGAAATGAAATTTGAGGTGTCTGTGGGAGCAAGGAAGGCTGTTGGATTGACAGTGGGAGATGTAGTTAATGAGTGTGTATTCTGTGGGGATGAGATGTACCTGAGTAGTTGTATTGTGTCAGGGGAGTGCTCTGTGTGGGGACACATCTGATGTGCCTTTGAATTTTTTAAGTAAAATGATTATTAGCTGTCATTAAACAGCGTTGGCAGGTGTATGAAGCAGATGTTATGGATGTGCTGAAAATTCATAAGATGTGCTGGTTCTTGCTTGTGTAAGTCAGAAAAAAAATGTAAGAAGGGTGGTAAGGATTGCCTCTGTATCACAGTGAATGTGGTGTTTACTGGCCAAGACATCCTTGGGTCTTAAGTGTCCTGAACTCATTTTTATACTCTAGTTTGAACTGTAAGGAGTTGTTTCAGTTGTGGAGGCCTTTCATCCTTGGCATTGATCAAAATGCTAAACTGTAGTCCCTTGGATTATGACGAGGGAAAGAGAACTACTGAAACTTGCCTGAGAAAAGGCTATAGCAGTGACTGCTGATGCTTTTCTCATCTGCTTAGGTGGCTAGAGCTGGGCTGTGGAAAGGACACTATTAACAACATAATAAAATGAAGTTGCAAAGTATTAACACTGAGGCTGACTATCTGCTGAAGTTTCCTAAAGCAAAGAATTGTTTGTGTCTTTGTTTGAGGAAAACAGATACAAAGCAAAAGCCCCTGGAAGTGTTCTGGCCAGCAATGAGTGTCCCTAGTCTCTACCTGTCTGGAACTCACTAGGGCTTAGGCTGCATCAAGGAGACCTTGCCAATGTAGGTGTATCACTTAAACCCTTTGAGATAAGAGTGCTTTTTTTTCCAAGCTTGCTGCAGCTCTCTGAACAGAAAAGACTGGTTCATAAGAACATTTGATGTACCTGTGTGTGACCTACTATGGCTCTTGCAGTTTGTGAGTGCAGTGCTCTTGTCAGGGTCTCCGCCATGCCTCGTCCTCCCATGGCTTCCTCAGAGAGCTCTGATTGCAGGCCCGGGGCATGCAGAGAATCTTTCTGGTTTGCAGCAAAACAGATGTGCGGCAGGCCTGGAGGGTGTTCTCCTGAGGGAGCTAACCCTTCTCAAGTACCTGGGCCTGGGTCCATGGCCAGATGTGCTCCTTTGCCAGGAGGTGTATTCCCACTCAGAAGGCACTCACAGCAAGCAACGGAAGACACCGACCCACTTGCCATTCAGTCCCCTTTGAAAATAGGTGCACACAACTACAGCTGCACTCCTGGAGCAGAACCTCCAGCTGAAGTGCCTGTGACCTTCTCACACTGAGCAGCTTGGGACTGTTGTTGCCACTATGGGTTGGGGCCTGTGCTCAGTCCGCAGTACTGAGTTTGTCACTTACACAGCGATTCTGCACCTGTTAGTGGATGCTGGACTTCTTTCTCTTGAAATATAAAGAAAGTAGAGATGGCAGGACTGCAAAACAAGGCTGCAGCATCAACAAGGCTGCAGCATCAACAAGGCTTAGGTGTTCCACCCAAGAGAACATGCAACCTGAGTGTCAGTGGCATCCCCTACATCCTTCCCCTGTAGTTCACTTTAGCCATGGAAGTAAGATAGGACTTGGTGCATTTACATGGTTTTCTCCTAGAAATAATGGTGGTTTAGACCAACATCTTAAAAGAAAGCTTGGGGTTTTTTTTAGGCTAAACTTTGATTAAACAGCCATTGGCAAGCTTTCTCCCCCTTTCCGGTATCCATACAGATGAAAGCCTACCTCTGCCAAATACAGTGAGAGAAGGCTTGGGCAGACCAGTGGCTTTCACAATTTGTGGGGGAAGAAGAGCCGGAGCAGTGGACAGCTTACAAAACAGGATGCTTACTTTGTCCCAGGCAGCACCTCCTAAAATCAAAAAATGTGAATCACATGTGCACAGGCCAGGCATAACAAGCACTGCTGCAAGGGGGGAACACCAATGATGTACAGACACCCGGTGGCAAAGCCGTTGCCTACAAATGCCAGGTCTTGACAATGGTGCAGGCAGGACCTGGGCAAGAACAGTGGGAGCCGAAGAGTAGGAGAGAGAGAAGAAAAAAGGAAGGAGGAGAGAGTGGAGGCAGCAAACGTGACAGAACGTAGATGTTGCCATGGAGAGTAGCTCATGAATTTTCCTCTGTGGCCTGCTATTAAAAATGCTTTGTTTAGCTTCTGCCAGCACATTGTTTTTATTTTCCCCTTTATATCAGAAGGATATTCAAAGTGAATTCTGGCTCTGTCCGGTCTTTTTGGCCTTGCTACGGACAAAAAAAAATATACAGTCACTTGACAAGTGAGAGCTGGTGCTTGCAATTCTTGTCTCAACAGGATTTGTTCCAACTCCCAAGCCTGCAGAAGGCAGGCTGTATATAGGATTAGCTTTCTGTTTTCCCTACACACATGAAAAATGTCCACCATGTCCCAAAGCATTTTATGTCCATGATTGATTACAGCTGTTTGAGTACATCGCTGTAGTTCCAGCACTGAGCTAGTGCTCTGCATCTGTTTGTTATTAGTAGGTTTATGTCATGTGGTCAGAACAGGCTTGACAGTTTTTATGTAGCATCTACAGAAGACGGCCCACGTGCAAGTAAGATAGCATTGCCTTTGCATCAAAAATGAGATATTTTTTTTTCCTCATGTTTAATGCTTTAGAAAAAGTTAACTCTTCTGAAAATGCAGAGTTTTTTAACACTAACTTCAAAACTTGACTGCAACAAACTTTCACAGACTTTCAAGGCTAAAAATATACAGCGAAATCTTAAACTACATGGGGGGCTGCATGAAGGTGAAATGACTTACTAAAGCTTTAATTACACATGGAGCCATTGGCATTATTTTTACTCTGTAGCACTGCATGTTTTGAACACTTAAGAGCAGCCACCCATAAATAGTGAGATGGTGGTACAGCTTGTTCTACTGCCAGACGTTCCACAATCCTTGGGTGAAGTTTTCCAATCCAGTCCTACGGTATAATTTTGTTGACTTGATGCTTAAAATTAAGGGTATGCTTGAAGTGTGTGAGATTGGAGAACTTCTGCTGAATGGTGATGTGGGGCCCAACTGTGTAATCCACAGCGGCAGAGAAGACCTCAGATTTCTGCTGGGACCTGCTGCTCCTGAATTACTTTTGCAAGCTGTACCTGCCTGATTCCCAAACTCATGTTTTTCCCCCCTTGTATATAAAAGATGCAGTCCCAGAACTGCTACTGACATTTTGCATCATGCTTTATAATATTATGAACCACTGAGGAAAACTTGCAATTTCCCCAAAGTAAAGGGGGGGACTGTGGAATTACTACACAGAAACCTAGATATAGGAAATAGGAAGGGTGTACCAAACAATACCTGCAGTCACAGAAAACTATTTGCTTAAAATAAGTCCATCTACACCAGAAGTATCACCATATTCCCAAGGCACCATGCCACAAGGAGAAATTCTTTGCCACACTTAACTGGCATGCAGGTCAACTCTCTGACTGTGACTCCAATCTGTTGCTTCTTCCCAGCTTCTTTCCGATGTAACACTAGTACCTCACTAAGTCATCTTCCTTCCCAACCTGTTCTGGCTCCTGCCTGCGTCACTCGAGAATTCCTGGCTGTCCAAGTAGCACCGTAGCTACTCATTACACCTGTGTCACTGACTGGTGGTATAGAGAGATGCTCTGATGGACATAAAGAAGTCATCCTTTGGGTACAGCAAGCAGCTTAGCAGCTTGAACTCCACATAAACTAATCTGGCTCACTCCTTGCCCACAGCTAGACTGCCTTGGTTAAAGCTAGTACGGTTCCCCAGTAGTATTCTGCAGTTTGTAAGGTAGATGTTTGCTATGAAGCAGACCACAGGCTGTCTGCATGTTACAGACAGAGAACAAAAATCCAGGGAGGCTAAGTGCCATGTCCCTTGTTCTGCTGCTAGCTAGGGTGGCTGCTACGAAAAGAACCGAGACACTGCAGCCTTGCTTCTGCTCGATGCTTACTTTTTTCTTTGCTAATGGAACGAGGAGAGAATTTTAATTAATTTGTATCCTTATTAAGTATGCCAGCATTGAGAGAAATAATGTAATTGACTTCCAATTATAACAACAAACATAAGGGAGAACAAAAGGCATGACCACTGTTTACAGCATAGGGCACTTTGCTATAAGCTCATCTGTCTTAAGTGGATGCATTCCTGCTGCTCTAGAAGTTTATCAGCAACATAAAAGCTCTGTTTCATGGAAACAGCTCTACTTGCTGGTTTCTCTGCTGTCTCCTGCCATGCAGAACTTTCTGTATTCATGCTGTCTACTGTTAAACCAGGTGCTTATTCCACCTCATGATCCCCTCTCCTCCCACCAGCTACCTGGGGACACCGGCTTGGGTGCTTTGCCATGGCTCTCCTAGTCCCAGGCTGCTCTGCCCCCATCTGTTGCAGGAGCTTGGGATCCAGGTGACAGAGGAACCAAGGAGACAGAAAAGACCTTCTAGTAAAACATCTCTTCTTTTTAAGACTGTGATCTTAATTCATAATTCTCAAGCACCTACAGAAACCAGTTTTCTGTTTTCTTTATGTAAATCCAGAAACAAACTTCGAGCCATTCCATTCTATGCTATTGATATTGAAATAATTTGGATGTGGCTTTTCATCCAAACTTTACAAACTTGGAAGCTTCAAGAGCACATTCTCTGGAGAGAGCTCCTCCTCATTTCAGAGTGGCCGTGAAACCAGCTGTAAGGAAAGCTTTTCGTCTTTCTGATACCTCCAGTTCCTAAAGGCCCTGGGAAATAAGAGCTGTGTAACAGTGGAAAAATAATAAGGAAAAGGCCACGGATTCTCAAAAGCTTTCACAAAGGCTCTAGCCAATTTTGCAGTGACAAACTGAAGTTTACTCTTAACTGTCCGTACCAGGGAAAGCTCTTTCTTGTCGGGCAGAGAGCGGGAGGTGGGCGTGCACGACCCTCCAGTCTCCACTTCCACACTAGTATAAGGGCTCAGAAGGGCACTCGGTGTTTTTCTGGGTGAAGCCAGATCAAATGCTCACTGGTTTTCCTGCCTCTGCCATCTCACAGGCTAATTAGGTGCCATTAGCGCCCATGTCAGGGTGCTGTAATTCAGCAGAAGGAAAGCAGCAGGCTAAGGGCAGCATATGGGTCTCCTGCCCTGCCCTGCCCTGCCCGTCTGTGTTCAGCCAAGCAGCCACAGTTCAAGTCCAGGTCTGCAGCTGCGTTGCCTTCTTGTCTGTCTTGCTGATCACTGCCTTGCAACTAATTTAGCCCTTTGAAGCTACCTAACCGCATTTGCTCTGCTTGTGGAAGAATAGATTAACTACTTCTAACATTCACTGAGCGGTGAAACTGAGCTTGCTGTGATACCCTGGAGTGCTTAACTGTGAAGACAAATTATGTTAATTAGGGACTACCAAGACATAAAACAGAATTAATCTTATTAGAAAGTTAGACGGGGATGCAGAGCAATTAGAGGTTTTGCTACAGACCAAGACAGCTGAAATTGAAAGTGTAATAAAGTGCACCAGCCTCCAAAATGACCCCAAAGTATAAGCTATCTTTTAAGTAGTATAGGAATGTAAAACAAAACTGTGACATGAAAGTTCAGAGATCTGCAGTGATAAGTGTGCAGGAGGCTAAAAAAGACCCCCCTTTTTTTTTTTTTTTTTAATGCAGAAGACTCATGGCATGCGTTTTATGAGCCAAAGCATCTCAAGCAGGGACTTAAAGCAGACATGGTAGTGTTACACTCCATAGCCCGGAGGTGCAGTGTTGCACCCAGGATTCTGGAAAATGATTTGCGAGAACAGAATTCAGTCCTGGTTTTACTGCTGCTTGCTAAATAATTCCAAACCTGTACCTTTATTATTGTAGAGCTGGAGTAATATAATTAAGATGTTAATACCACCTCTTTCCAGTGTCTTTTCTATTTGGATAGTCCTTGTCCCAGGAAATCTACCACCTTTCATGCACTTAACATGTGGTGCCGTATCACTGTTCTGTTCAGTGCTACCGTAAGTCAAATAGTGACCAGGTCTTGCTTTTATAGGACAGTTTTCACAAAAGCACTCTTCTTAAAGCACTTTACCTACTAAAGCCATTGCAAAGTTGCCATCTTACACATGTACATAACAACTGAAATATTTAGGAGATGATGCCTTACACTCAAAGTTTGGCTTTGGTACCTTCAGGTGATTCAGATGGATAACAAACAAAAATGTCATGTCATGATAGTTTACCTAATAGAGAATATAAAGCGGTCTTATCCTATTCAACAAAACTGTAGGGAAAATTTTCTGCAGCTTAACTTGTATCCATTTTAAATGAAATTTCCCACACTAATATCCCTGAAGAGCAAATTCAAACACGACCGATTCTGTAGAAGAGCAGTGTGGGATGAGGAGGACAAGGATCCACACAGAGCTGGGTTGCAACCAACCCACGCTCTCTTTGGTGAGGAGCGCGATTACTGCGGGCGCTGTAATTGTAGAGGTAAAGCACATAGCCAGAGTGAGCCTCTACACAGTCTGTCTTCTACAGGAAAGATGGGGAGAGGATCTGGAGCCTTCCAGAGCCTTTTCAGCTCCCCATGGAAAGCCCCCAGGCAGACCAACAGAAGCAAGTCTTTGTTGGCAGCGGAGAAATGAGCTGTGGTACCTTATGCCTGACACCACCCCAGAGCAGGCTCCATAAATAGAGCAGGCTGGAGTGACCCATGACTTTACAGATTCTGTGAATATGAGCACCAGCCAAGACAAATGGATTCAGCCCAGCTAGCATAGTTTTCTAAAAGGAAGATTTCTTATTAGGGTGGAGAACATGTGAAGATTGTGGCGGCTACTGCACTGTATCTGCATCAGCAGGTATCCTGTGATATTGTGGACAAGGACCTGAGCACTGCTCTGATTTAACCCACTTGGAGGAAGGACTAGATAACCTCCAGAAGTCTCTTCATCATATATTCTATATTTCTGTAACTTTACCTACTCTATGCAAGGCTTAGCTGATCTATCTCAGTTTCTTTTCCCAGAGCCACATTGTCTTGCCACTACACAACTAACAGCTCTTGAACATACAGCACTTCATGATTTTTCAATTTATTTTTGAAGAGCTGTTCTGGTGCTTAAACATCAGGTGTAATTACTCTCATAGCAATCAGTACACCCAAGCAGAAAGCCTGCTTGTTGAGTTGCTGATCATGCCAAAACAGGTGAACTTTAAGTCAACAGACCACCCCCCCTTTGACATTGCCCCTTTGAGCGCATAGATGTTCATACCAAACAGCTCAGCCAGCCTTGCAGGGGAGATGCCTTTGTACGAAGGGGAAATAGTGCTTGAATAGAAGTGTGGTCTTTCTTTAAAAGTAAAAGACTTTTACTTGGATAAAGTCATCATTTCTGTAGGGTCTAGTCCTCTTTTATCTGAAAGCAAAGCTAAAGGAAACGCCACAGCTTAGTTGAGCAGACCAGAAACATAGGTGAATACTGGGTCGTGTTCAGGAGCCAGGCTATCCAGAAAGAGTTAATGCCTCTTGGCCAGCTAAGACGTGTCCAGCAAGGCCTGGGCCTCTGCACAGCCATGGAAGTGTGCTTGTGGGATTTTACATGTGGTCCCTTCATCTGAATGCCTCCTGCACACCACGATCTCTAGGAGTTCTTGCATTCCCAATTTTCAGGAAATAGCATCCAATTTACACTTACTTCTGTTACAGGACAGATTTTCCTGTTACCAAATAATTTCCAGTATCTGCCATCTAGCTACTGTTCAGCATTAGATAAAAATGCTTATGCATTTGTTTGTAGATATCACAAAGAAATGAGTTCCAAACATAACAATACAGCATGTAATTATTCTGAGTGAAATATGAAAAGTAATACCTCTATTATACAATGATTCAAGGACACCATCCTTCAGAGGTTAGAGAAGATTTATATGGAGTGAGATATACCATGGAAAGTGTTATACAAAGGGAAACTGGAAATTATCATAGTTTCATCCTGCCTGTCATTCTTTTTTCATAATTCTCACATTGAATAGGTTACGGTAAGGTCGGGGATAACAGTAAAATGGTTCAACGCTCCTATGCAAGACTGCTGGAAGCACATATCTAAATGTTAAGTGGTGCAGCTGAGATGAGATTCAGACTTTTAAATGTCCTTTCCTGCCTTACAGAGAAGCCATCAGACTCGGGGCAGGGGACCAACCCTGACACCTGGCACTGACATTGCCACACAAGACTTCACAACCTAAACAAGTATGTTGTTTCTCTGCTTCTGTTTGACCAGAACAGTTTGACCAACTGGAATTCACTATGCTCAGTTCTCACCCAGTTTTCCATGGTGTTTTCTAAACTGGGCTGTTTTTTGGGAGGTGCTGGTCCTGCAGAGGAAAGGGAATTCACATTTGCTACTTGCGTGCCAGCCAAGTCCAGGACCTCCTTGTGGTAGGCAATGTATGAAGCCCAGAAGATTCTCCCTGTCCCAAAGAGCTCATACTGGAGTCTTTGAATATCCCCAAAGCTACTCCTGATCTATCTTCTCTGGAACTGGTTTTATGTACTGTCTCTCTCAAGAGCCTGTGGTGCTGTGGAGCAGCTCAAAAAGCTCTGTAACATCCAACCCACCCAGGACCACCATTTGTACCTTGCATGGCTCCCCCTGTTCGGGGCTCTGGAGCAAGCAGCAGGGAAGGCAGAGGAACTCACCTCCTTGGAAAGAAGACTTGGGCGCAGAGTGAAAACCCTTCTTGAAAGGGCAGGCTCAGCTGAGGGACCATCCATCTAGTTTTTATTCATTCCTATGTCAGTGTTCTTTTCCTACTGCCAAAAAATACATCTATATTGGGCCCAGATTCATCTCTGACATAAATCCATTGACTGCCACAGAGTTACACTGGGGATTAATTTGCCTCATCAGGTCTAACCTGATCTTGGCAGCAATTCAGAAGTGCAAACAGCAGACAGTTCTTTTAAATAACAGTAACAGGCCATGGCAAACATTATATTCCTCCTGCTCTGTGTGAGGCTGATGAATCAAATTCAAACATGAATTTGAACAGGACTAACATGAATTGCATCGATACATATTTAAGCAGAATTAGTAACTATAGAAAATTGATCCTATATGCATACACACACTTTAAGTCTGTTGTGCTATACGAGGAACAGGCTCTGCTCCATACAGCAGCTGCTGTTGCTCTCCTTGCTCCCTAGAGGAGCAGGACCGTGGTGCCTGGTGATCCTGGCAGGCTGTCCAGGCTCACCTTGTGCACAGGAGCTGCACAGCTGGGAGACTAGTTATCCAGATCCTGCAACCCTGCAGCTTCTAATAGCTGACTGGTTTAAGCTCATTTCTGGCCTGGCTTCACTGTATCAGCATTCACATTATGACGTGAATTCAGTTTATAGGACTGCACAGCTGAAACTAAGTCGGGAACTATACCCCACTACAGAAAAATGCCCCTTTTAAGTCTCCTACTTTGACAGAGGTGTCAGTGAATGCAGCTTCACTTGTCTCTTCAGCTACCCTAGCCAGCCTCCTCCCTCTGCACTGCAAATGTTGCAATGTTATCTCAATTTTCTCCCCTTTTACAAATGAGGCTTCTGACCCCGCTGCTGAAACTGTCCTCACTAAGGTCTGCAAAGAGTGTCGGTGAGTGTCAGGACCTCTGCTCCATCTGCAGTATTTCTGGCTCCTAGCTCTGGAGTACATTAGGGGATCTCTGCTCTTTGGCATCTTACCATCTGTCTTTCTCCTATCATGTCCTCAACATCTCTCCCTGTACTATCTTTCTCTTCCTATTTCACAGAGGCACAGACTGAGCCTCTGGAATTCCCTTCCCCCTGTTTTCTGTTCCCTCCATACTATGCCTTCTTCATCTGCACACGAGCCTTCATGTGCCATCTCCATCTCTATGCCAGTGACTCAAACTCCTGCATCTCTTTAGGACACTTCTCCCACATCCTGCCCAGTCTTTCTGGTATCTCTGCTTGAATATCCTCTTGTCTTGATGATTGCAAAGTCAAACTCTGTTTCCTTGTGTGGTGAATGTTTCTCACTGATGACACCACCAACCACCTTCCCATCAATCAGGCTTGCAAGTGAAGAGAAAAGGAGAAAAAATACACATTTAATTCCTCCCTCTCCTTTTTCCCATGCATTCAGGTCACCCCAAATACTATTCCTTTTTCTCTCTCACATCAACAAGTTCAATGATTTTCTTCCCTTACACTCACTTCAATCGCTATAGCCTACTCTCCAGCCACAGTTCTCCTTCACACACCATACCAAATGCTTTCTGCTCCAAGACTTTACTTTTGAACATCTGTTGCTGTTGCATTTATATACCCTACAACATAAACCCCCTATACTTGAATTAAGGATCTGTTGTGCTTCCTGTGTGACACAAAGTAACTTGTTGCAACAACTTATGCCTGTAACTAACAAATGTCCCCATTCATTTTAGGAAGTTAAAAAGGCTAAATCAGTTAAATCACTGTTGTGTGATTAAGATTTTTAAATTTATTTTATTTTTTAAGACTAATGAATTCGTCAGATACATTTCCTAGATATGTAGATATCTGCAATTCTAACCACCAAAATGACAGAAGGCTGTTCTTTCTCCCGCCCAAAGTCAGTAAGCAGTGGCAGAGACTGCTGTTCACTAACACAANCGCCCCCCCCCCCCCCCGAAAAATCGTGGGCTACTGTGTGCTCTCTGAAAGAGTGGACCATTGATATACCACCATATACTGTGATGTTCCCTTCCTACTTAGGAATGCCTTACTCTTCTATGTCAATCCCTACAGGTGCCTGAAGTGTATTTCTACGGTCATTATAGCTTCCTACATTGAAGCATTAAATAACCCCACATTTCTAGCTAAAATAATTCATTTTTCTTTTGTTTCAGTGACAAAAACATAGCATTTCTTTCTTCCCTCACATTTTACAAAATAAGATTTCTAGTACAGTATTGTACAAAAGCAACAATCTGACATGTTAGAGCTATTCTGCCATCTTTTATTGTGCCTACAATGAAAAAAATAAGCATGTATTTTTAGCTGACTGTGCTACACAGAACAATCTGATAGCAGAAGCCTGTTATTGTCATTCAAACATTTGTTTAACCAGATGCGGTCATGAAAAATTACCTTACATTTTACAATTAGTATTTGCTAGAGAAAAATGTCTGTTCTGTGCAAAATCTGAAGATGACAGTGCATTAGGACCACATCACAAAGCAGCTGCATCTAATTAAACTTTCCTTGGAGACAGATTGGAACAGGACCACCAACACTCCAGGACATCAGAGCCATCCACAGCAACCCACGTCTCTGTCTCAGATACTAGGGTGATTAGGACAATGCAATAATCTAAGCAGAAGGGCTGACTGTAGGATGTCAAGTCTGTAATGATTACACTGTGCTCTATGAATGGAACCACTGTCCTACGGCAGCTCCTTGCAGAGAAAGGCAATAGCAAGCTGGCACACAGGACAGCAGGGGAGAAGGGAAGTTCAGATTCAAAATCCACAGATCGAACTCCTTAATGAGAAGTTCCGAAGGGAACCAGACTGCCTTAGTTCTCACTCAGAAAGTACTCCCCATGTAGAAAAGGAATTCCTGCACACAGTAAAAGCACTATGTGCTTGTCTGGCCTGTGCAAAATCGGAATCATGGGTGGGCCTGGGGTGTAGGTGGAGCAAACTAGCCTAAAGGCATGAATTGTGAAGGATTGCTAAGCAGAGAGTGAGCTCAAGGCTGTGGAGCTGCCCTGGCACTTCCTAACGTATTCCCCTGTAAGAAACTAGAGGCAGCCCAGGACTCTTTAGAAATCTTTGCATTCACCTTTGCAACTTGCTCTTCTCAGCTGTTGCAGAAATCACCAGTGTTTTGGGGCCAACACCCAGATCACCCTGCCCTTTCCAGAAAGAGCCTCAAAACCCACCTGTTCCTGCAGAGGTAGAATGCATATTGGTGCTTAAGATGCCCAGTAACTCTGTCTCTGCTCTTGGAGGGAATGAGGTAAATGTGAGCTGCCCTCAGGATTGTGTTTGGTGTTTAGGCTGAACATTTGGAAACTGGAATGGTGCTTTGCACAAAGCCCACCATGCCTTACCTGAGAGATGGTATGGCTGGCAGCAGGATGTTTCAAGCTGATGCATGTGCTAGTAGCTATGGGTCACGTGGAACCAGCTCTTCTTTTTGACCATCTGACAGAAAGCAAGACCAGATTTGGGGTGGGATGAGAGTGGGAAGAGGATTGGGCAGAGTAAGACTGTGTGATCAACTCCCCTCACTACTAATTGTACTAATAATGATCAAAATACACATAGAAGAAAGTCAAAGGCTACTAAAATATAGGGATGTAATTACAACTTGTGGTTTAGGAAGTCCCTAAATCACAGAACAAGGAAGAAGGAGTACCAAGAGAAGGTGCTGGCGCATTTGCTGACATGTTGGCTGGCTGTACAAAGCAGAACCTGTGTGGTGCTGCGGGAAAGTTCAGCGTCATCATTGCGAGCTGAGTGGAAATCACACAAGGCAGGCATAGTCTGCACCATGTATGGGATCCATGGGCGACATCACATTTCTAGATCTGGGATTAAGGCAATACAAGTCTCTTGGAAAAGTGTTTTTTATTCTCCACTTAGTAAAGATTAACAGCCGAGCCAAACTGCTCAGCAGGGAGAAAACACAAACATAGTTCTTATCCTTCTCAAACGTCTGGCCCTAAACTATTTATAATCCTTCAACATTTTTTTAACATATGCAAATAACTCTGCATATGTTATTCTACTTATTCTGCTCTGCACATACTGTCATTTCTCTCGTAACATCCATACTGGCCAACAGCAGCATTTCATCTAGTTCTCTTTATCTTAGCATTTCATAAGTACTAATGATAACCCAGTGCATGTCTGTGCAATTATGTATGCTAGTGTTCTCTTCCTCCTGTTGAAGAACAAAAGGAAGGCAGGGAAGCTAAAGCACAGACTTTTGAAAACACTTGGGCACCTTTTTTTTCCACTGAAATTAAGGAATTCCAGGCTAAATCATGCCTGAGGTCATAATGAAAGAGCTGTCAGGTTACTCAATCAAATTCTGGCTTTCTTACTTTAGCCTTACTGCCCTCCAAGGCTTTTGGCTTTAATGAAAGTGAAACATACAGATTAGGATTACGAGTATGTACCAGAAAATAATACTACAGGATGTTAACCAATGTTTGTCTGAAAAGTCTCTTTCCTGTGCTGTCATAGTTTAGCACTGCTTAAACAGGAAAAAATATAATGGTATGTGCTGGGATTTTTAGGACTTGAGGAAAGCAGAACTGGTCCAGTAGTGTACTAGCAAGTGCTTATGCTGTGCAACTATATGAGGACTTACAGGCTGAAGAGGACTAGCTGTCAGGCAATTAATCTCTTTTTAGTATGGATTATAAACTCATATCAGAGTCAACAGATGAGAACATGTATCTGTGCCACAGCAGGTTCAGTGCAAAGACTTACCAAAGCTTTCCTAAACTTAACCTTAGCTTTCTTTAACCATGGCTTTGCACTGAGGTACTAACAGATGTTTTCATCTGCCATCTCTTGATGTGAGGTGGTGTATCTCTAGCTACAGCATGGAACAGTTTCTTCAGCTGTAAATGCTTAAGCTGCCACAATCAAGTTTCTCATGGAGTTGTCAATGCCCCAGAAGTCAGAAGAGCGAGAAGGGAAACCTTTCTATGTTAATCATCCTAACCGGAGATTACTGCCAGGCATCATCCTGGTTGGCTGGGGTCAAGCAAGGAGAGGCAGCATCCGGTTCCCAAATTTCATCTGAGCTAATCTGTTGGCCCCATTAACAAATATAGCAGCTCTCAATGCTACTGATGTGGAGCATCCAAGGACCTCTCTTGTACTTTCTATACCATAGATAACACATACAGGAAAGAACAACATTATGAACATCCAGCACATCCTTTAAGGAAGGCATCTAAATATCACCATGAGCACTGTAGTTGACAACATGTGCTCAAGGTGGTCCAGAGTCAGCAAAGCTAACAAGATTTTAGACTGTACTAGAGAAGGGATGCTATGGAAAAGGTTATAATGGCATTACAGAAATCAGTGATGTGCTGTGGTGGGTTGACCTTGGCTGGCTGCCAGACACCCACCCAGCTGCTCTCTCACTCTCCTCCATAGAAGAGAAGGAGTAAATAAGATGAACAAATTTGTGGGTCAAGATAAAGACAGTTACAATCAAAGGCAAAACAGACTGGACTTGAAGAAAATAAATTTATTTATTGCCAATTAAAAAAGGTTTGGATAGTGAGAAACAGACAAATTAATACACCATCTCCTCCCCTTATTCTCCCCCTGCCCCCAGGCTCAACTTTACTCTTTCATTCCTGATTCTTCTACCTCTGCCCTACTCCGAGCAGTGCAGAATGGATGGGGAATGGGGGTGATGTGGTTAGTTCACTGCAGGTCCTCTCTGCCACTCCTTCCTCCCGATGCTTTTCCCTGGTCTGGTGTTGATTGTTCCACAGTCTGCAGTCCTTTGGGACAAATCTGCTCTAGCATGGGCTCTCCACAAGTTGCAGCTCCTGACGGGAGTACCTGTTCCAGTATGGGCTCTCCATGCATGTCTTTTCCAGCTGTTCTCACAGAGGTGTTCCCCCTCCCCTGCAGCCCTCTGCTGCCAAAACCTTGCCACCAACACCCAATACACATACACTTTGGAGACGAGCTAGCAAAGAGCTATGGGGAAGGGCAATGACAGTAATTACAGAAATTAAAGGTTTTTACGTAAGGACTCATAAGAAAGATCAGGTGGTCTAAGCTTCAAAAATATACAAATTATACGAGACATTGTAGATGTATATCCATTAGGAAATAGCATGGAGGTCAGACCTCCTTATGAGTTCTTGTAAGGACAAGACTAGATCCAGAAAGATGTGTGGGCAATGCATGATGTTATTTTGAAACTATTAAAGCAAATGCCTTATTTTGCAAACCAGTTAATGGGTAGCTTTCATCTGACCTAACTTCAGTTATCTGCAAGGGAGGTGTCTCCTCGATCTGAGCCAGTTACCCTTTGCAGTCCAAAAAAGAAAAAGAGACAGAGGCCCCCAGAGGGTGTGATTCACTTAACCTATTTTAGAGAAGAGATGAGTCACACGCTGGTAGTGCCTAATTCCTTCCCACAGATTATAATGGCAACCAACTCAGATGTACAGGTAGCTGAATCCCATCCAATATGTCCAATAAAAAGAACATTTTCCATTAAGCTATTTTGACTAAATAATACAAATAAAAACTATCTTCTGCTTTGGTGTATGAGCTTTGGAGGAGCTTTTGCTACAGGCAGGTTATTGCATTCAACTCTGTTCATCCCAGATCTTCCTCTGAAACATCTAGTACTGGATACAGTATGAGGTACAACAGAGCAAGGACTGTTCTGCAGGACTCCTATGCCCTCATTGTAGAATACAGCCATGTTATCATGGATACGGAGGAAAACAGGACCTACACTACTGTTTATGGTATCCCTGTAATATCCATGCACACATTTTAAAATGTTATTTTTGGCATTCTTCCCTTTTGAGAAAAGAAGTAAAGGCAAGTTCTTTGTTCTGATCATTACAGTTTATCAAAATGACCTTGGTCATTGCCTGAAGGCTATGCAATGCTAATGAAATGCTCCTGCAACAGCAGGAAGACATCTAAATTTGATGTTTCTAGCTCCTTTCATATTGCCTTTCTTGAGGGTATCTTTTTCCAATATGACAGTCTTTGCATGGCTCAGATAAGCCCTGTTGCTAAGAAACAAGTCCCAACTCTGCCTTTAAAACTCTTCTTTTAAACATACAACTCAAGGAAATATTTTTCTTTTCATTACACTGTATTGTGTGCTTTTAGTAAGAATTCTTTTAATTCCGATCTGACTCTTGGTGTTATATTTCTATCACAACCTTCTGGGATAGGACGCATTCTTCTATTGTCTGTACAGTGCCATGGTCACCTACACAGTTGTATAAATAAAATATTTTAAAATAGTAAATTTTAAGGTCACTGTAAGACCCCATTATGCACGCAATTGTGGTGTAAACATGAAGGAATACAGTAGAGCCTACTTTCTGCCAATATCCGTTAATACTGAATGACAAGTACAAATCAGAGCTCTTTCAAATGGCAACTCTAGGGTGCATCTGTGCTACAAAAAAAAAAAGGCTTGCTTGGCTTTGGGTTTTTGGCTTGTTTGTTTGTTTTTTTTGACATGTACTAACTAAAACATGCTGAAGTTCCCCTTGAGTGTAGAAGAGAGCATGTATCTTTCACAGGCACAGGATCATGTGAGGGAGTAGCTAGCATATCCAAACTATGAACTGCCTTGTCCATCCTATTTATTGTGTTTTCACTAATGCATGGCACAGACAACACCTTGTTTCCTGATTCCAAGAGTGATGGAGGTAGTTCATTAAAAACAGTTTTCTTAGAAGATATTAATGGAAACTAAAGCATGGCTGCATGATTGAGGCACTGAATTGCAAAAAGTTAATGTAGATTCTCTTGCCAGTTCTGCCACCAACTTCCTGGACAATCTTCAGTAGATTATTTCATCTGTCTTCTCCATTCAGACTGCAAACAGTCTAAGTGAGTGACGTAACTCTTCCGTCATATTTCTGCATCATAACAGGACTTGAGTGTAGTCTGCACTTCACAGTGCTACTGAAATAGTAATGCGGTAAAACCCTGCTCAACTACCTACTCGGCACTTCTCACACAAGGCCAATAGTGGGCTTCTCAGGAAAGACTTAAACCACAGTCACAAGAATAAGGTCTCATGTCATGTAGATATCATTCCTTTTACAAAATATACAAAAGAACATTTACTAGTATATGATGAAGTGTCATAAATATTTAAAACAAAAGCATGTTTGTAAGGGAGAAAGCAGAGTAAGTTTTGTGATGCAACAGCCTCAGATTTTTAGCTTTGGTTGCTGGCTAATTTGGGAAATACAGTTCTCAATGGGTGTCCCACTTAGTACTGCAACTTAGGAAGCATCTTGTCTGGTTTTAAGTGCAATGTAAGAGCCCAGTTACGCATCTCTTCTTCACAGTGAGTAATATTTATTCACAGGAGCAACCTCAAGGGGCCAGCTCCTGTTAGTCCTTACCTTTGAGTCCAGTTCTCTTTGCACTGTTAAGATATTGTGAGACTGTGAACTCTTCTCAAAAATGTTACAATAAGAAGCAAAAATGGTGAGCCAAGTTGAGGCAAACGGGTTCTAGAGGCTCAACACCATATTGCTCTGCATGTTGTGGATTCCCAGTTCTGACAAGTGGGTTGAGCTTGCAATAGGAACGTTTTGTACCTGTTTTGCCGTGTTTCAAATGACTGCCTGTTGCTCCGAGCAATGTGACCTGGAGTCCTCAAAGCAACTAGAAAGGAGACATCCTCTCTGACCAGTTTTGCCTTGGCACACAGAGAGTAAATGAGGACTGAAAGAATGCCTAGTGGATTGAAAGCACTGATATGAGAGCAGAACATATACACACATGGGCCAGATTGGCAATTGCACCATTTATGTATCACATTTTAGCTAATACTAGTCAGAATAATTTTGCTTCAGCAAAACAAGGACTCATTGTGTAACTGCTGAGCAAGAGCGGTTCCTGGGAGCTAATGCTCAGTCTAAACTCCATTCCTGGCTCCACTACAGGTTTCTTCTAGGTATGAGCTGCACGCAACACAAGGAGACACATCCTGCTTTTAACTCTGTTGCCTTGAATCTACCATCCAAAGTGGGAAGGCATCCAAAGGCTTAACTCTGATGGAAATGAGAATTTGTATGTTGGCACCCTTGTGCCTAAGGAGTTCATTGGATCAAGATGGGTTGGTGACCCAGAATGGCCGATGGCTGGACACAGAGTCCTCCCCATTCTTCTATCCACATTCAAGGCTTGGTTCAAGCTCTGCCTTGCACTTGTGCAGCTACCTACACCTCTGCAGCATGGGTATAAAAGAACTCTAGCCTTCTGTGGCAGTATACAATGTAAGGGGCTAGCCCTCGGGACACAAAAATCAGGTCACCATGTACAGCTGACCAATGTAAACAAGATGAAAGTTAGATTACCTCAGGGAGTCAGCTTCAAAGGACTGCCAGGAGACTCCATTTCAATGTTGGTTTTGTGGGATGTGTGGGAGGAGCAGAGGATTGAGTAAAATAAGCACTCAGGTGCAAGTCAGTGTATAAAATTACCTTCTGGTTTTTAAAAGAGAAAACAAGAGAGCATTTTTGTACTCACAATTGCCAATGATTGTAGTTCCTGGGCTCTGTTCTCACTTTTACAGGAGACAAGGAACCATCCCACCAGCTCTCTGTAGCCACAATGAAATTTCAGTAGGAGGAAAAAAATCTTGTGATGCTGAATCCCAAATATTGCTTTTAAAAAAACTAGTACTTGTTTTCTAAAACCCCTGCTAAGCAGTCTCTGGTATTGATTGGTTTGTCGGGTGCAGAGCTAAAGAACAGAGACATGCAGAAAAAAATATTATCATTTTTGCAATATGGACAGGAAGAATTGGCAATGCTTTCACAATTAAATAGATCAAGACAGATAATTTAATGGCCCAATCCCGAGAATCCACACTAACTAAACTGTCTAACTACACCAAAACCAATGTACCTGCTCTTTCAACGGATTACTTGATAACCAGTCTGGAGCAAATGAGTTCAGAAACAGGTCTAATTTGTTGCAATCATTTCAGAAAGACAGAAGGGAAGGTATGTGGAACGATGCAGATTCCACATCTAGAAAAGGATTTTCTTCTGGCTAGACCTCACAAACACCTCAATTTGTGACCAGTCCTTTCTCACAGTCTTAAATTCTTTGTGAACCCCTCCCACCAGGACAGAAACTCCAGAGTGGGTTGCAGGGCAATGAGAGTTCTATGTACTTGCAGCTGCTTTGTGTATGTAGACCCAAGGAGATCCAGCTGTATTTTTAGCTTGAATTTAGTCTTCAGATTCTTGGAACCAATTTTCAGTGGAAAGAAAACTTAGAGCTTCCTGACTCCACAACGGTGTTTGCAAGAAGACACGAAAAAAGTATCTTTTCATTTACAGGGAATATAAATACATAAACCTTGACCCAAGACCTTATTTTATTTTGCTGTAAAGAACATAATCCTGACCACTGTCAGTGACAGAGGTCAGACTATATGGGCCTCTCTACAGAGTGATTTCTGTGGTATCAAGTTGCCTCTCCCTTGCCCAACACAGAACAGCAAATACTACATTGGATATTCACACACAAAAAAATCATGTTTATGGAAATCAAATTGTCATGGCAACAGAAGAGGTCTTGCAAGTATTTTAAAAATAGCAAATTAACAAAAGCCATTTATGAAATCTAAAATCCATTCTTTTATGAATGTGCTTAAAAAACAGATACAACAAATTATTTTCTACTTACATAAGGAAGAAATAATTTAAACCCAAGATCTCACGTCACCATATTGGCATATGTAATAGATATATGCATATAAATAAATAGATATTTTAAACTTAAAAACAGCAAAACTGTTTCAGCTGGACAGTGTTATACTAATGTGATCATTTGGCTTATTTTATTTCAGGTAAAATATTTTCATGTAAATATAATGATTCATACTTTGTAAAATGACTCAACTTTTTAACAGCAAACTTGTAACAATGGCTTATTATAATGTAGTTTATTAATCTGCCTTAAAATCTCAGTTCTTCAAGGGGCTTACAACACCTAAAACTGTATAAACACTTTTTAATAACAACATTATTATTTGGTTCAATTGAAATTTTTCCCAACACAATTTCAAGATTAATTTGACCATTTAGCCTTTGCATTCTTTACAAACTTGCTTGTGTCGTAACTGAAACAACATGATTATCCACAAACCCATTGATAAGTTTTGTACGGATATCAATGCTTGTGGCAAACTGAGAGCTCAGCCTAGATAAATGACAAGCTGGTGAGATGCTGGATAAGTATCTGATATGTTTAAATTCATATTCCCAAAGATAGCAGCCTTAGTCCCCTGCACAGTTCCTTGTATAAGCATTATTACTGAAGTTAGAAATGTGGTACAGGTTGAACCCCTGCAGTGAACACGATTATGTTTCCAACAGTTCCTCTATTGATTGTATTCAGTCTTTCCTCTAGCAAGATTTGACCATGATCCACTCTGGGCATATCCTTTGGGTATGCTTATACTGGAACTTTTAATTTAACTCAATGTATTACCAATCAGCTTTCATCAAGCATCTCATTTATATTTTCCAGTCTAAATATTTCGTATTTCAGGTTCTCCAAAACTAAGATTTTTTTTAAAATGCAACTCATTCTTTCTCCCCTCCACCCCCCCGTTTTGGTTTTTGTTTGTTTTGGGTTTTTTTTTGAGACAGGATCGTATCTTCAAATCCTGCTCCAAAGCCATGACAGTTACATTTTTTTCTTTTCTTGAAAGCAGAGATTCTCATCTAATCAAGAGCCTCAGGGGACAGGGTTCTAAGGAAACACCAAATATTGTGAGACTCAGGATTGCATTGCTAGGCTTTTTGAGGGGCTGTCAAGTAGTTAGCGAGAAGTTGTTTGGCTGGTAACTCCCTTGTAATGGAAAAACTGAGCTTTGAACTGCCTTTATAATAAGGACTACATTGCTGGAGGAAGAAGGGTGAGAGCAGCTTCCAAGTGGTAAGATGGAGAGAAAACAATCTGTGGAAATGAGTATTTTTAAATCAAATATTCAAGTTCCATCTACTTATTTTTCCTTGAATTTACATACAGTGAAACCTAGTAAGTTTATAACATCAGAAATCAACAAGTAAAATATAACTAGGCAGAATGGCATGTGATTTTTCTCAAGCTCTTACAGTGTTTTAATTTTGTGGCTCCTAGTTAACATAAATGCTTAAAAACCCTGGGAAGAGTGGGAAAAGAAAGAGGGATTAACTCCTTCACCTAATGAAAAAGCTCTAGCTCTTCAGCAGAACCAGGGGAACCCAGCTTTCACATTCCTGGGATCTCTAAAGCAAGCTTGGTCAACACAAAGTTCTCTTTCTCATGTGAGGCTGGGTCCGCGCTGATGTCGTGTCCTGAGTCTGACCTGTATTCAGTGATGTCTGAGGTTGCTGTGTGATACCGCTCTAGCTTTCTGTTAAGGAATACTGCTGCCACACCAGCTTCCTTCTGTGTGCATCACGCCACAACTGCTCCAGTTCACAGACCAGCATCTGAAAGGTAAGTGAGCTCTAACTGCAGTTTCAAATAAGGTGTTGGACTGTGAACTGGAATAGCTGCAGCAGAGGTAGGGGGGATTCCCTTCTGCTTCCCTTGTTGCTGGAGCAGTAACTTCCAGCAGAAGTTGTGTAAGGCACAGATAATGTTTCTAATTGCCTGTAAGGTCTTCCAGATGTCAGAACTTTTATACTAGCAAAATCCCAAGTACTGAACATGGGTACAACACTCTAAACTGGTTTACCTTCTTCCATATATGGGCTGGAAGGGATGTCCTATGAGGAGTGGCTAAGTACTTTGGGCTTTTCTAGTTTGTAGAAAAGAAGGCTGGGGCATAACCTCATTGTTCTCTACGGCTTCCTGAGGAGGGGCAGTGGAGAGGGAGGTGCTGATTTCTTCTCCCTGGTATCCAGTGATAGGATGTGTGGGAATGGTTCAAAGCTGTGTCAGGGGAGGTTTAGAGTGGACATTAGGAAGCGTTTCTTTACCAAGAGGGTGGTCAAACAGCGGAACATGCTTCCTAGAGAGGTGGTCAATGCCCCAAGCATTTGTGTTTAAGAGGCATTTGGACAATGCCCTTAACAACATGCTTTAACTTTTGGTCAGCCGTGAATTGATCAGGCAGTTGGAGTAGATGATAGATGATAGTAGATGATCATTGTAGGTCCCTTCCAACTGAAATAGTCTTCTGTTCTGTTCTATCTTTACTGACCAGCATCTTTGCACAGTGCTACAATCAAGTTCATATACATCCACTGTAGTGCTGCAACTGTCCAACTTTAAAGCTGTAAAGCTCTAAAAAAAAGACAAGTCCAAAACCAGAAAAAAAAGAATGTTATGTGTCAGATTGACTTTATATCTCATAGAAAACAAGGAAAGAAGAAAGCGCTTTCCCTTTTCTCCTTTCCAGGTTACCTCTGAATGAAAGTTTTCATAAATCCATTGCAAACTCCAGTCCTTTTCACAAACTTAGGGACTATTTTACAATCCCTTTACCATCCAATCACTTGTTTCTCCACAAAATTAAAAATTGTATACAGATTCTAAAATTCACCTTTCCGCTTTATGCCAACTGCTGCCACCTACGGGTGTCTTTGTGTTCGGGATGCTGTATGTGATCTGATGGTTAAGAAAAAGCCTGAGGAACCTGGTTTCTGCTTCCCACTCCTCCCTTGACTACCCTGAACAGCTGCACAAACTCTCAATGCTCTTTTCACAGTGGAACAGAGATAAAATGACAGTGACCTGCTGCAGGCATTGGTGCTTTCTCAGAGTTTGTAAATTTCTCCAACACCCACTGATTCAGAGCAGGAGAACAATTCACCTTCATCCTGCAATCCAGACTAGCCAAAATTCACTCATCAAAAGCACTCTCCTCATCCAAGTTAATTCTGTCTTCAAATCCTTTCACTCCTTGCCTCTCTTGCTGCAAGAAGTTCCAGTTCTTTGGCCTTCTCACCAAATCTCTACAAATGTACTTTTCTCCTTCTGGGCTCGATTCTCTTATTTTTCTCCATGAGACACCCTTCATCTTGAACAGCTTTCTAGACTCCTTAAAATTCTGTTGGTTTACTTGGCCATTTAACAGCTCTTCTCTTCTGTCTGCTCCCACCTTCATTCTTAATCTTCAAGTATATCTGTCCAAATTGCATTAAATGACAAATGAGACTGTAAAATGCTGATCAAACTCTGTCTCCTTAGATGTTCATTAAGTAATGAATACCTCCACAGAACTGCTTCAACAACAGCAGTGAACAAAAATGTCACTGGCCATTTCTTTTGTCTTCTATTTTGATGAAAACAGAAGGCGTGAGGGTGGGGAGAGAAACTTGTTTGCATTTAAGTTGGTCTGGCACTGACAACAATTCAAAAGCAGGAGCACTAGGTTAGTGCACAGCTTGACAGTGAAATGAACCAAAAAGTCATCATAAATGCAAGTAAAGCTCAACAGCTGACTTATGAACCACAACTAGTAAAGAGCAAAAACTGACCAAAGTACTTAAACTAAATATTTGGACAGAGACTGTAGTCAAGAACAAGGCATTGCTGTGCTGTTGCTGTGTATGTCCATAACTGTGTTTGTAAAGCAAGGGCCACAGGAGGATGATGAGTAAAACGGCACATACATATGTGACCATTACGGCTAAGAGGTTAAACTCAAGGAAGGGATCCAGTGTAAAACACAGGTAAGGGAGAAAGAATAATAATAATATATTAAGTATTCAGGCAAGTATGGTCTAATCAAATACAGCCACAAAGCAGAAAGCAGCTTTCTTCCTAAAATGCAGCAGGGCATGCCACTGGACACTGGATTAAACCTGAGAGGCCAGGCCAGATCCCTCAACAGAGATAAAACCCTAATGTTTTTTTGCTGATCAGATACACAGGCAGGAGTTTTCTCAACCGAGGAGCTACAAACTTGAAATAATTTGGCATTATTCTGATCACAAATTATCTGCAAACCAGTTTTGAGTTTTCCAAGCTTGTTTGTCATTCTAGATGGTCCAGACTCTTCATGGCACAAAAATACTCCAGACTACCCTATGCTGGCAAGATCGTCGAGTGACTTCAATATGATAAGCCAAGTAAGTTATATAAGACACTTCTATTTCCCACTTAAATCTCTGTTAAAAAAAAAGCGGGGGGGTGGGAAGGGGGAAATCAATGGCCTTCTCCATACTGACAAGAACAAGCGTAGAAACCTGCAGATTCAGTTGTTCTGGTGCCCAACTTTACTTCACCATGAGGAATATCTACAGCACAGCTGATACCACTGCTACCAGCAATGGAGCAGTGACCTGGATGTATTGTATTGCAGATCTCCTTACTCACCTTGCATATGCAGATGAAGACATTACCATAAAGAACTTCTTGATCTTTTCAGTGGAAAACACAAAAACCAATAGAGTTAAGTCTACTGACAGCAGGTTTGCTTTGTTTAATTATGCTCTCATGAACAAATAGCTTGTTTCTGCAGACTACCAGTGGTCTACACATCGCAGGCTGAAAGGCAATGTTAGCTAAAGAATTTTGCCCGTAAAGTTCACAAACACAAATTCAGGCAAACATCTGAAAATCTTTGTTTTCCACAAATGAGCCTGTAAATCACCCAGATTCATTGATTTGCACATCCATAGGAAAAAAAAATTAAAAAGGATCATAAATGCCAAAACAAGCTTGAGATTTTAATGCATAGATGGTTGAAAGCCCCAATTTATTTTCTGCAATATTTGTCCTACTGTAGATAAGAAAATGTGTTTTTTTCCCTGAAATTCTTTGTTTCGGTAATGAAGGTGATAGATGTTCGCTTGAGGCATCTATTTACCATTCCAACAACAAAAATAAAATGGGTGCTGATAATTTTATGCAGCTCTCATCCCTGCAACTTTTCTGAGTGTTGTGTTCTGTACTTCTATTCAGCTCTTTGGAGAGCTCATTCTGCTGAAAGAGAGCATGGCTTCTAATGAGAGCCTTCTGCAGATGCTGGGCTTCTATAAATCAAGCATTAATGCCATATTTACATAGCTGAAGGTCTTGAACTCTGTCACGACTGAAGCAGGATAAACAGATGGCAGAAGACTTGTGACATGGAGCTGACATACCCAGGAACAGTAGAGCTGTATACCGCGTAAGAAAAAAGTTCAGCAGGCTGGGAATCATCCCTTCTTTCTCTAGCTGTCTGTGAGAGGCTGTCATGATCTCCTCCACCGGCTATTTCATGGTTTATGGGTGGCCGCTCTCCCACCTTGCACTAACATAATTTTATGCTACATATTTCAATTACTCCCTGCATAAAAATAGTATACGTGTATAATTCAGGCTGTGATCCAAAAGTCCACCCCCTTCGTGACAGGAGGGATTAATCTTGGAGAATACCTCATACTTTCAGATAATTCCACTCACTTCTCACATTTCCCTCAAGTTCTCCCATTTCGTTTCCCCCCTCCCACACACGTGATGTCGAGGGAAGGAAAAATGGGTAGGAAGGAGGGCAAGATTCCCATGTATCAGCTCAGGGAATGACAGGGAGCCAGAACTTCTCCCACGCTGACTGGCACACGGCAGCTCCAAGAGAACACAGTCTGCCAGCTAAAGGGCATGGCCAGCCCCTTCTCTCAGATGCCATCTGTACCACGTACTGGCTGGAGGTGCACACTGCTCAATCCTGTGGGAACTGAAAAAGACAGGATACACCACCAATTTATCTCTGCCGCTGTCATCATCTTCCATTCTCCAGAGCTCGTCACGGCATAATTTGACCCCGAGGCCTCAGAGCCTGCTCCAGAAGCCCTATGCCAAACTGGAGGTTACAGTGTCTGTGGCACAGGGTGCCTGTGGCAGAGCTGGAACGCTGGTAGCTAAAACTGCATGATAGCTTTTGCTAAGCACTCACTGAGAACACCAGTTCCTTCTTCTCCCTTTCATAGCGTCTGCTCCTTTTATGAACCTGAGCTACGGACACCTTCGTTACAGCTCAGCCCTGCAGCCCTATCAGATGCCGATGAGGAAGACCACATAGGACCGTGGAAAATTCTGATCCAGGACATCTCCAAGTGGTTGCATCTATCACAGTAAACGGAAGCAGTGTGTAATTTCAAGGCTGTTCTGCAAAACAGATTACAAGTAGATGGGCTAATCAAACTTTTTTAGGTTGTATTTGGTCTGAATTTTAAGTTTTGGCAAGGCAAAAGTTAACATACCCCCTGGGTATGAAAAATTTCCTATGAGTCTTTTCTAACATATATGCAAAGAGTAATTAAAACCCAGTTTACAAGGCAGCTTAAAACCTGCAGTTCTGGGTTACTACATAAACCCCTGAAAATTAACTAACTGAAAAAAATGACTATGAAAAAAGAGAAAGTGTTACTTCTCCTGTCCAAATAGAGTACTATTGCAAAACATAAACAGCATAAAGGAAAAATAAACTGGATATTTAAAATTCTCAGATTTCACCCTCATAGATGACTTCCGTAACATAGGAAAGATAATGTAACTGAAAAAAGTAGAGGCAGCAGAAGCTTTCAGATGCTGAGAGACTGACTGAGTATTTGGTAGCCTGCACTGGAGCGCAAGTGGATATCACTAGTTTGCGGTACTGGGCACTAATGAACACCTCAAATGCACTGGTCTCCAAGCAGTGGAATACTTGGGTTTTTGTGTTGCCCATTTTCTTGCCTATTCTGGTAGCTTCTGACCATTAATTGAAATTGCACTGCAGAGTCGACACATGAATGACAACTACGTGCAAAACAGATGAGCAAGGAATTCAGGGACTGAAAAATACAGAACTTCCATTACCACCTAAACAAAATCCCACTCTCCACCTAAGCAGGCAAAATATACAGGAAGCTTGTGAAACATCATTTTAACATGTTATAAATCTGGACTACAGGAATTCATGGGAATTTTGTTATTTACTTCACTGGGAACAGGCTCATATCCTAGATGAGAATACTTCACACCAATGCAAATATTCTTTATTTCACAAGTGTTGCTCAGTTCATCAAGAAGGCTGAAGTGCAACAGTGACACGAGATCTCTTTTTTACCCTGACTATTCCTGCCAGTAGATTTATGTTCCTCCTGTTTTCCCTTGTGTGTGGGCTATGTGATATACAACAGGGTACGACTGAGATTGTAAATAGCTATGTTCTAGTTGGGTATATTATCTTGGAGTAAATTTTCTATTAAAATGATAAAAAAGATATTAAAAGATATTAGCAGCTTCATTAAGAGAAAGGTTCATTTACGTACAGACTAAGTGCTATGCTTTGCATACAGAGTTTGAGATGCATCTCCAAAATGACGCTTTTTGCCAGTCTGTGAGAATGCCACACGAAAGGATTTCTTTTAATTTGTAGTTTGTTTGTTTTGCTACTTTTGCAACAGATCAGGAGGAACAGTGGTATGGACAGCCAGACAGTACCACTGAAATCAGCGCATGAAATGGAAAACAAGTTTTTAAAAAAATCTCTGCCTGTTAAAAAAAAAGAAAAGAATTAAAACCATTTTGGACTGGTCCAGCCAGTCAGTGATAACATAACCAACATGGCTGCAAAGTCCAGATTCAACTTTCAAGCTTTCAAGCCAGCAGGGACTGAGAGCCCTATACACCTGCCTTTAGAAAGGAAACACTATCTGCTGTCATTCCTTACTGATGCCTCCTTCCATGTGAGAGAAGACACAACACTGGCTACCTCCAGCAGCCCTGTAGCAGTGGCCAGAGAAAAGCTCTGGGCAGATAAGCACACTTCAAGCCAATTCTGGCATGAGGATGGCTTATGGGGATCTACCCTCCCAGGATGATGGAAGAACACTGAGGGTTTTCTAGTGTGCTGTGAAAAACAGCACACTGTGAAGTATAAGATCATTCAAATGAGGAAAAGGGTATGGTAAGTCAGTTTTTTTCTTGTATGTCTACAGTGATGATGTAGTGTCTTCAATGCCAACGGAAAACTACATTCATTTTGAAAGCTCTGGCTTTGAACACGTCTCTCTGAAGATGGTGGGAAATTAAGTGCTAAATGACAATAACCTAAAACCCCATGAAAGCACTCAACTGGAGAGTTTCTGTTCGATTCATCATTCCAGGTTCTTCAGGTGGCTGCACACAAGGGCTGTGAAAACAACACACCTGAGCCTGCAGCATTACATCTGGAAGCACATATACCAATGCCATTCTTTCCACAGAAAATATCTGAGGTATTTCAGAAGGTGGAAGTTTTCCTCTGCAGTACATCCGTAGGTTCAGAGCAAACACACTGGAACAGCAATGGCTTGTACATATTGCACACAGTATACCATTCAGACTTAGGTAACATTTTAATCAGAAGAACTTTAAGAAATTCAGATTTGTTAAAGAATTAAGCCACCTGAAATGCACAAAGCAGGTAAGGGCAGTGCAGTAGCTCTTTAAAAGCAAGGCAAGCTGGGAGATACTCCCATGTCACAAGGAAGGCTTTGGCAGTGGCTATGGTAGCAGAAACGATGACCAAGAATGGACTATGAGAGACTCAAGGTATGGACTAATGTTTTTTGTTGTTTGGTTTTGTTTTTTATTTAATGTGATTGGTTTGCATGCAGCTAGAATACTTATATTTAGCTTTGAGTTCCAGCTGCCTTTGTAGTGTTCAGGCTCCAGTTGCAGTAAGCAAATATTTCCTAATTAAAAAGGAGGAAATGAGAATACAGAAGGGATTACAGCCACAGGTTAGAGATGCGTTACCCGAGTCGCTCACTAGGGACTTCATATCCAGAAACAGTGTATTCCCACAGTCTCTCTGGACATCGCTTCCTTAGAGTAGTGGCACAGGACCAACATTTTTCAGGGGACTGCTTAGGAAACTCGGGAAGACGGGCCCTGACAGCTCGCCTTCGCTGCTGAGTGATGTGGTCACTCTGCGTCTTGGCCCTCTGGCTAAAATTACAGGTCGCAAGAGCCCTAACAGCTGAAGCCCTTACCCTACACGGCACGATTCCCAGCGTCGGGCCGTGCCCCACCTGAAGGGAAGGGGAAGGATGGGAAGGCGCGGGGATGCTCAGCCCCCGAGGCCGGAGACCGGCCTCTGCCTCGCCGAGTCACACAGCCAAGGCCCGGCCGGGCACGCGGGGGGGCGGGGGGCGGGCGCCCCTCGCCCCCCGCCCCG
>VZSZ01012190.1:576118-587034 GCA_013398815.1 Ibidorhyncha struthersii | reverse complement strand
GGGACCATCCTTGCTTCCCCAGCCTGTCCCATCGGCAGTGATGCATCCTTTGATTTGGGAAGAGGTTGGGTGGGATGGGGGCTGGGAGCAGTGTTTGTGGAGATGCTCTAGGGGACCCGGCCAGGTTTGCAGGGAGAGGGCCAGGCGCTAGTGCCGGCACGTGGGACCCGGGGGAAGGTACCTGGTGTGATGGGAGAGGACGGACACCCAGGAGGACGGCTCGCTCTGCTCTTCTCCAAGCTGATCCCCAGCTCCCAGAAGACTTGCCTGCTCCAGGGACTGTAGCCACCAGCCCACAAGCCACGCATGCACCAGTCCGTCCCCAGTGGGCAGGGAGGTCCTGCAGAGATCCCCCCCGGCCACACCTGCACCGGCTGAGCTCCTTCATCCCTCGGCCCCGTGACTCACAACGGCACTTAATTAGCAGGAAGCCTGATGCAGACACCTGTCAACTCCTCCGAGACAACCAGCATTTCACGTTAGCTGCCCCGGGGCTGTTCGGCAGGAACAGCTCGCTCTCTGTATTGATATTCCTTCATCTCAGCCTATTTTCCAAGCCGTCAAGCTGCCATCTCAACCCTCCCAGGGCCGGCAGCGCCAGGGAGAGCAGCCTCGTGTCCGTCAGCTCCCGGACTCCGCTCCCACCTTTGCAGCCACATAGGAGCACTGGAATCTCTTTTTGCTTCACCCCAGCAGCCCGAGGGCTCCCCACCAAGGAAATCAGGGAGCCCTTGAGGAGCCAAACCCTGCCGTCCCTGCACAGCTCGCACCAAATGCAGGCTTGGAGTTGGGGCATCACTGAAGTGAGGAATGAAAGTCACCTGCAGACTCCCCAGCTCTGCAGAGAGTCTCCGAGACACAGACCTCTACCACTGTCCCGGCACCGTGGTTGCGGCATTACCGCCCCGGCGGTGGCACGGAGTTGCCCACCCCACCGGGAGACACGGCGATAGCCGGTAGAGGCTGCGTGGCTGCTTTGATTTATTGCAGCAGGCAGAAGGCTGTGGTGCCACCACCAGCATGTTTAGTGCATCTCGTGGCACAGTGGTGTGCTGTGGCCACTGCGCCAGGTTACCTGGGGTGGGCTGAGGTTCGTGGTTGGTCTTGTAGTGACAGGGAAAGGTAGGACAGATTGACCCAACGGTTCTAATTAACGTATAAAGAGATTCCCTGTTAGTTGCAAAAGGTGTTAATTCTGAAACCTAATGGTTGAGGGCTGAATAGCAACCTGAAGTCAGGGCTCACCACCCTGGCCTGTCACCACCCAGAACTAGGCAACGCTTCCCTCCTGGGGAAATGCCACGTCCTTTGAAGCCACCCTCCACTCCCCCTCTGCCATAGCCCACCATAATGCTGCTTACTCCTGCCTGCCCCGTGCCCTCCCTCGCCAGGGCCAGCTGAGGACCCCTTTCGTGGGGCAGATTCACCTCCTCCCTCACCACCAGGATGACACATCATCCCCTGCTTCCCAAAGGCTTTCTGGTCCTTCACCAGTGCCAGGAGGTCCTCCACCAGTGCTCAGCATGCGTAGGGACACGGAGGGGTTGCAGTGGTCCAAGAGCGTCCCCCTTCCGTTTCATGCATGGGGAGAAGACAGAAAATGACACAATTAAGACCCGATGGTGCATCAGCCAGACTAAACCCCAGGCCATAATTGCCCTTACTTCTAGGTGCCAGGCTCCATCCCCAGGCTGGCTTTCCCCCACGTCTCAAGCCAGTGGAAAGACCAACACCTAATCCTTCGGCGGCTCAGAAATTCATCTCCGTCACATGGAACAAGTAGGTGGCCATGAGACGCCAAGGAGTCCCTTCCCTTTCTCCAGTGCCCATGTAAAATTAAAATGGACAAGGAAGAAGCTGCTGTAAATAATGCATTTGTGGTGCACTACACGGCTTCAGGAGCACATATTCATTGTCTAGTCTTATTTAAAGAAACCCAGCCCTGCCTGCGTCATTAAAAATGCATCCTGGTTTCAGCTTCATCCCATATACACTCACCACTGTGGAGCAGGTGGCTCCGTGGCTGTTTTCATGCCTTCCCACTCTCAGCTGGTCCTGGGCAGCCCCATGCTGGTACAAGTGAGGCCTCCGGGTCACATGAAAAATTCACGCGCTTGGCACCAGGCGTTTTCCATCCCTCTGCTCCCTGCTCCTCCCTTGCACCTGGGCCTGAGGACCCGCGCTCTGCCGCTGCCTCCCAGACCCCAGCAGCATCCTCCGAGCTAATAAAGGATGCTAACGAGAACTGCTAAGCCCCAAGCTGGCCACAGCATCAATCCCATCGCTTTCCTATCCTGCTGCCTTCTCCCCACCTCCCTCTGGCCAGCCTTAATTCTCCCCTGCACGTTTCCCCTGCTTGCACCCTGCATCTCCTCCTCACCCTCAGCTCGCCGTGCTGCGGGGTTCACCGCCTCTTGGCCGGGTGTTAATGGCCGATGGGAGCTGAGCCCACAGGGAGGCGGTTTCCCTACAGCATCCTCCTGCTTTGCTAGAGACGGCAGCGAGGATTCAGGCCCCTTAGGACCCACAGGCTGAGGCGTCTTGTTTGCTCTTCATTGTCATTCCGGGGATGCGCCACCCAAAGCTGGCATGTCTCACAGCTCCTGGCAGGCACTGGAGGGGGTTTAATTCGTCTTTGGTGCTCTGGAAATGGTGGCTGCGGATGAGGAGGTGGAGGAGAGGCTGGACTCAAGGCTGGGGGTGAGGAGAGGAGTGGCTGAAATTCACCACATGCCATTCAACAACCAGGAGACCACAAACCCGAACACCTCTTTCACAGGGCAGCGCTTCAGATAACACGCCTGAAGCAACGGCAGCTCATTAATGATGAAGTTCACCGCTTGCAGGCCGAGCCGAGGCAGGGCAGTAGGAGCGGGGCTGCGTGCGGGGTGGCGAGGAGGGCAGCCACGAGGAGCTCCGTGCCGAGGCCATGTGCCCCGGGCACAAGCAATGCCCAGGAACCACCTGTGTGGCACTTTGCTGCAGAAGCAGGGCAGCCCCCAGACACTCCAGAAACTCCCCCAAAACCTGCCCTGGGCACCGCTAGCATGAGATTGAACATAGGTGGGCACCTCCAGGTGTCCACCAGCCAGCCCTGGCACAGCAGAGGCTCTGCAGGGAGACAGGGGGGAAACCCAGGGGGTTTCCAGCCCCAACCAGTGCTCTCACCCCTTAGCCAGGCCACCACTAATGTTACCTGCACCCGTCCCTGCAAGGACAGGTGGGTGTCCCAGGGTGCTCCACCCCGACCCCATCCCAAGGCAGAGCCATCGCGCCGTGCTCAGCCCATCTCCGCCTGTTGAGGGAGCATGGGGCAGACTACAAACGCATGTGGGACCACAGCAAAGCCTGGGTCAGAGGCGTTATTCACAGCTTATAACATTTATCCCTGCTTGTTGCTCACTGCCTCTTCCTCTCTGCGAGGTGCTGAGCTGCCAGCTGGTCGGTGGCAAACCGTGGAGTGGGGTAAGCCAGCAGCATCGATTGGACACACGGACACCCACCCGCAGCCCACACCAGCACAGGCACCCGCCTGGATCCTCCGCATCCCCCCTGCAGAGGAGCTCCTCCAGAGACACTGCAAGAAAACCTTGGAGATAACACATGCCTGCGACATTAGCAATTAAGGAACATTAATTATAATAATAATAATTATCACAAAATAGCATTTTTATGGCACAATATTATGCTGAAGGATTTACAACATACTGAATCATGAAGTTCGTAATTAACGTTATTTTAGTTTCTAATTCCGCTTTAATTCTATTCCAATAAAAGATATGATAAATATACCTTAAAAAAACCCACAGAAACCATTACTTAAGACAATTTCCCTATACAGGGATGTTATATCACAGCACAGAGATCCCTTGAGGAGCATCACAAACCTCGGCGAGGAAGAAATGTCCATTCCCATGAAATACTGAGCTCCTGCAAGCCTCACCCCGGGGCACCAGGGCATTTGCAGCCCGCAACACAGCCACGGCCCCTTGGCTTTAGCTTCCCGGTCGTGGGTCCTTCCGAGATGGTTCTGTAAGTCACTGCGTTTCTTCTGCTGGGAGGACAGGAGGAACTGGAGAGCCTGGTATTCCCCAGGCAGCTCCCTAGGCGGAGCTGAGCTGGGTTTATTCCTCATGCCACTGCCGGAGGAGTCCTGGCATCACCGCTATGTGTGTAACACCCTGCCTGGATGGAGCAGGGACGTGTCACTCCGGCTCTGACTTCAGTCTGTGCACCTGTAATGGTGGGTAGAAGACAGAGAGAGCAAAGAAAAGACTCAAATCCCAGTCTTCTTGGCCTTGAGTTACTTGCAGAATTCCTTTTTTTTCCCCCTCCTAAACTTTTTTCCATGAGAAAGTGTTGATTGACTAAAGAGGATTTACAGAAAAAGAAACCAACCTGCAACTGGTGTGATGAAAGTTCATCACCACAATAAGAAAAGAAAAAAACCCCAAAGGACAGGGAAATTCTTTAGATACGGTCAAAGATCTATATTGCCATTGTAAAAGGATGTTTCACTTCCCCTTCGTGAATAAACTCCATAATATTAACAAAGACAAAACTAGAATACAAAGGTTGCCGCCCAGCACAGCAGCGGGCTCTGACCTCCCCGTATCTTGCTGCACAGGAATTTTGAGTGCCAAGTTCATCGCCCCACTGTGGAGCAAGACACATTTTGAAATCTCAGGTTCTCCCCCCAGAACAAACAAGCCCAGCCTCCGCTTTGCCCGACCCGCACCGTCACCCGGCTGGACCCACGCAGGCAGCCGGGCTTGCGCCGGGTCAGCCATCCCCACCGTGACGCCTCGCTGTGTTTAGAGATGTGGGGCCACCTTTGGCGGGTCTAAGCCCCCCGCCCCTTCCCCCGCCTGGGAGCTGTGCCCCACTTTCACTGCCGACACCGAATGGCACAAGAGGAGGGGAGGGAAGAGGAGGAGCTGATGGATTTGAGCAGTTGTTTTCCTCCACGCACCCCAAGACCATCCCCATGGCCTGGGCAGCCACCACAGGGTGCGAGCAGCTGAAGGTCCATCACATCCATCCCTCAAGGGTCAGCATGGACCCAGCCGGCACACTGCTTTGCTGCGGTGGCAATAGTCACTTGACTTGAAAGCCAGAGGCTGTGCCCCATCCCCATGCCCGCAGCGTGGTCCCCGCTCGCTGCCTTTAAGGATTCCCCCTCCGCCTGACCCCGTAGGGCTGAGATCTAACGCTGGAGCAGCTCGTCACATTGATGGAGCAGCCTCAGGGCAAGGCTGGCAGCCTTCTCCCTTCCCCAGCCTACCCTTAGCTCTGCCCCTGCCCAAAGTGGGCAACGCAGCCGACCGCCCCCGTGCCCAGCCTGCAGCCCCACTCCCCCAGCAGCACCCCCCCACCTGGGCCTCCCCTTCTTCATAATTAATTTAAGTGCCTCCGTGCGTCGTGCTGCCCACCAGGGCCTCTCGAGCACAGATTACCCACCTCGCTGCGGACACAGGGACCATTACGAGCGGGTCTGGGGGCCGGTAGGGTCTTGGCTCCCTGACAGCGCATAGCGGATGGCTGGTTTGGGAGGCAGCCGGGGCAGCGCTGACTCCCAGAAAAGCAGCAGGTGATCCTGGCAGCCACGCTCCCAGACAGAGAGGGACCCGTCTTTGGCTGGGAGAGAGATGGGGATCCCCCAAAAGCAGAGCAGGGGAGGTGGGGTGGGTGTTTGAGGGAAGGGTGGGGGCTTTAACTAAGAGAGGCACCTAGATTACTAGCAAGGCCTTTAATTGATTCTGGGAGAGTGATTTCTAAATTATACCCTGACGTGTACACCGCAATCAATAACTGCATTAAAGCAGAAGGAGCCTGCGAGCCCTTCGGCTGTGCTGCTCCACGCCATCCCCGCAGCCCCGACCCTGCCCGGTGCCGCACCGGGGCTGCAGAGGAACCCCCCATGCGCAGCACAGACAGGCACCGCAGCAGCTGGGGATGCGCCCACACGAAGCATCCCTCCCCCGGCAGGTTCCCCACACCGGGGAGGGATGCAGGAACCCTGAAATACTGACTTCTTCAAGGGTTGGTGTCAAGGTTTGGTGGCAGAGAGAGAAATAAGCCTCCCTCTGCCGCACCGGGGTGATGCTGCCACTGCAGCCTTGAGGTCCTCCTCTTACCCTGCTCCCCATCTCCTGCCTACTTCTCACAAACTTACTTGATCTGCAAAACCGAGAGCGAGGCAGAGCAGTCCTTCCCATAAGGACATGCCAGAAATCCTGAAAAGCTCGGCTGCCCGCCTGTTTTAGGATGACGGATTTAGGAAGGGGTTTACCATACTTGGGAAGGGGTTTAATGATTTGAAACAGCAGCCTGGAAGTTCCCACTCTCCGTGCACACTCCCCTGGCACATCCCCGCTGCGCAAAGGGAGAGCTGGGAGCTGGAAAAACAAAAGCAAATACAAACACTTCAGCCTATTTATAAAAAAAGTTTACAAAATGATGAGTGAAAGACAGCTAATGATGCATCGTATGGTTAGTGCCAGGGAAAACGCTCTAAATTAAAGTCCTCAAATATGAAAAGAATCAACATTTAATAAGACAGTTAATGTATGTTATTTAAATGTCACTTCATTATTAAAAGTGTATATTTTTTGAGGTTTAATAACCATGTAATTGAGGCATCTTTTCTATAGTTAAACCTTGGCAAATATGTTTTTCATAATTAGCTGGTATTTATTTAACATGCAATAACCATCCCATTAAATTTAATGACTTCAATTAATAGGTACAGAGGGGCCTTTTTTAATGTCAATATGTATTCTTAAAGACGGTTCCCGACATGGTGCCGTGAGGAAGCTCGGCTGCCTGAGGGTGACTGGCACGGGCAGGACCCCAAGCCGAGCCACGGGGCGCTGCTGGCACCCCACCGCATGGGCACCCCGGGGAGGGGGCGTTGCGTGCCCCGGCCAGGGCTTGGGGTGCACTAGGAGGGGGACGCCCCCGTGGGGACCCCAGCCCTTCTATGCTGGGCACCTCCTCACCCCGCCAGCCCCTTTCCCAGGTACAAGGAGCGGGGCCGAAGGGCAAACTTTGCCGGGGCAGCGGAGTAGGAGAGGCTCAGCCTGATGCAGCTGCGGCTGAGCCTTGTAGCCCAAATCAGCCAACAGCCCAGGGTAAATTAACTCCTGTGACAAACCATCCAGTACAGTCTTTAGCTGGCCTGTAACAGAGCCCAGCGCTACGCTCTGCGCGCTGCAACGCCGCTGGGCTGCGGGCTATAAAACCCCACACCGTTAGGGAGGAAAGCTCACCACACAGGTATGCACCGCCTGCATCGCCCCAGCGCCTCCCCCGCCCGGGGCAGGGGCTTCGCCAATGCCTCCCAGACCCCTGCACCTCCAAAAGCTCCCCCTCTCTCCCCCAGCCCCGGCAGGACCCCCCAAATGTCTCTCCCCCATCCTTCGGGCCCCTGCTCTCCCCATGGACCTCACCCACCTCCCAGGGGACTTGGGTTTGCCTGAAGGCAGATGCACCCGAGGAGCCGAGCCGCGAGGACCGCAAGTTTCCCCATGTAGCACACTGGGAAGCGTGCTCGGGAACACGGAGCAAACCCCTCAGAAAGCAATTACTGCTGACGAGAAGCCGTGCGCTAGAAACACATCACCTTTCTGCTCTGGCAAAGGTGCCGGCGTGCAGAGCCATGGCAGCCAGCCCTGGGGCAGGCTGCAAGCGAGGCGCTCCCCCGGGGACCCCGAAACGCTGATGGCCAAGGCCAGCAGCCAGCGCGGCCCCCTGGCCTGCCCTGCATGCAGCTGGCGTGACCCTGTGGTCCCCAGTGCCCCACAGCCACCCACCCATCCCTGAGGCCATCTCATACTGGGATGTGACGTTGGCTGTGGGAACCAAGTCAGGTCACATCCTCCTGCCTTAAAAACTGGTGAGGTGATGCCAGCAGTGCTCACTGCAGCCAGGGGACCCTGGGGAGGCAGCTGCTCCATTTTTCCAGTTGTCTTGAGCCAGGACACAGCTCAGGAAACACCATATCCTTGAAGGCAAAGGATCATAGGTTGGGCTTATACCTCTGGCCAGGCTGGCCTGGGTTCAGGGTGACTTGGTTCATCCTAGGGCAGAGATCCAGCTCTAGCAGAGCCCACATCCCCAAAAATACCCAGCACATGGCCCTGGGGCTTTCCTTCCACCACTGACTTCTCCTTGCCCCTTCCAGCCCTTTCCATTGCAGCACAGCAGGGGCTGGGGGGGGGGCAGCCACCATCTCACCGCCATCTTCCCCAGCTAAAACCCTCTGAGACCATTTGCAGGGGACGGACGAAATGCACCAAGGATCGAGCAGATTGGGGAAACATATGTCTCTGCGCATTTCCCCAGGCACGGAGCGAGGTGCCAGCAGCACCATTGCCCTCCGCCGGGCAAGACACCGGCTGCCTGCGCTCGCCTGCGCCATGGGCAGCGGTGAGGTAGCACGACTTAGCAGCGATCAGTGAATGCCATGTAATTGTGGCATCGGTAATTAAGGGACCCCATTGGTTGCTCCAACAAGGCTGCCACAAGCTGACTGCAGCCATCTGCTCCCCTCGCCCAGCGACCCCAGTGCCCGTGGGGGTGGCCAGAGGGGCGCAGTGATTTCTGGGGCTGGAGCCAGGGTCTGGGTGGAAGGACTCCCACCCCACTGCCCCTCTACCTCCGGCTCGGCTTGGGTAGCGTGGCCGGGATGGGGAGCGGAGCTGACGGGGTTATTTAGTGCCTCAACAGAGTCACAGGTGCCTGGCGGTGAAGTTGCCAACCTGCAAACAGCCGCCTGCACTGATGTGGCCATAAATTACCCGTGGAGCCACCAGGGACCCACACCAGTGGGGAGGCGGTAGTGGCGTGTGGCCCCATGCAGGAGCCCAGCGCAGGCAATTAATCCTCGTTAGCAGCCTGATGGGGAAACAGGCTTGCCAGGCGTGCAGCACAGGGTGGCTGCTCCGGCAGTGGGGCTCACTCCCACATTCTTCCCACGTTTGTACCCCACCTTCCCCAGTGTCCTCCTTTCTCTGCAGTTTCCCCTTCTCTTGTCCTCCCCCTGCCCTCTCTCACTGTTGTTTCCTCCTGCCTCTCTCCATCCTTTCCTCCCACCTCTCTCTCCAGTGTCCCACTCCAAAGATGCTCCTGCAGTGCTGCTCCCATCCCCAAAGCAAGGGTGAGGCTGCTCCCTGCCCACCACACTCTGCTCCCAGAAGGTGCCCAACAGTCCTTGCAAAGAGGGAGCCGCTGAGACCTGGGCATCCCATGCTGCAGCCTCAGCCACCAACCTCCCGGCTTTCCAGGGAAGAAGATGAAACCAAGGCATGTCAAACCACAGGACCACCTCCAGAGTCCAGACCTGCGCTGCTGCAGCCCAGCCCTTGGGGACATGAGGCTCGTTGGACAACAGCAGAGCGCAGCCTGGGCAGGACAGCCCAGCAATGCTGAGCAGGGATGTGTCATCCCCGGCGTGACATCCCCGAAGCGAGCAAATGCCGCTTCTCGCACAGCAGATGGCAAATCCTACAGCAGGGAGGGGAAGCAGGGTGCCCACCAGCACCCCCAGCTATCGCCTTAACTCTGCACCTCCCTTTTCAGGGCTGGGAGCCAGCACCGGGCTCCCAGGCTCTCCCCCCCACCCCCCTCCTCTCCCCGGCTCCAGACGTCCCCAAGGACACCCCCGGCACCAGGGACCAACCCCTGCCTCCTGCCCCCAGCCCTCTGCACCCTGGTCCATCAGCCACTGCTCCAGGAGGAAGCATAGTGCTGAAGCAAAAAAAAAAAAAGACCTCGATTTTTAAAGAAAATAATAATTCCAGAATAAATAAATAAATAACAAGCCCAAGCCCAAGTCTGCTTTTAAATTCAAATGTGCAATATGGCCCAGAGCCTCGGAGCCAGAAGGAAACTACAGATTTGGGCAAGGAAACAGGGAATATTTCGCTTCAGCTCAGTCCAAGCCGTCATGATTTACACACCAGCGAGGGAGGTGGGGGGAGCGCGGCTCCCCGGGGGCTCTGCAGCTCCAGCAGTCGTCCCCCTGCCCACCACCCCCAGGCCTCTATCCCTGCACCTAAAAATTTTCTCTGGGCTTTCGCATCCCGCATCAGCTCCCCATCGTGTCCCCCCAGCCCTGCTTCAGGGCCAGGGTTGAGGGGGATTGTCTCCCTGGGGCTCCCGTTTAATCCTGCAGCACCCACGGGCACAGAATGTGCTCCCACCCCACCAGGACCCTCCAGCCCGAGCGGGGCGCAGAGCCGCGCAGCGTGGCACCCAAGTAGGGGCGTAACTCCCAGCCCCCGCTCAGGAGCTGTTTGGGGTCACAGAAATGCCGGTCACTGCAGCCGCTGCCGTCCAGCTTGGCCTGGGTGTTTGCAAAGGGCGGCAATGCCACGACTGTGGCCCTGTCCCACCAGGGAGGCTCCTGCCGCTGCCGGGGGTTGCATCTCCCACCCTGTCCCTGGGCGAGGGACGTTCTCCTGAGCCCCGGGACATCACCCTACTGGCGCAGTGGTCACCTCCTCCCCCCGGGACCTCTCAGTTAATGCACCTGCCCGGGAGCCGTAACAGGGATTCGTGTCCTCTGCGGGCCACAGGTGACACGAGTTTGGACAGGCCTCAGCCCAAGTCCCCAAATCGGGCACAGCTGGGGTTTTACCTCTCCCATACCGGGGGGGCAGAGCCTGGCGCGCCTGGGATGCTCACAGGGATGCGCCACGACTCCCGACAAGCGCAGAGCTCCTCCCGGGAGCATCCCTCGGTGCCCGGCCCCCGGCCCCCCGCAGCCCCGGGCCCCCCGGGCTCCCCCCGGCCCCAGAGCCGAGCGGGAGCCGGGAGGCAGCGCCGGCAGAAGCGCGGACCGACAGTGCCATCTTGTGCCGCCTGCCAGAAGGGATGCCCGGCCCCGCCGGCCCACGGGGGGTCCCCAGCCC
>VZSZ01012190.1:499937-573885 GCA_013398815.1 Ibidorhyncha struthersii | reverse complement strand
CCTCCAACGCCCCCACCCCCCCCACACGATTATACCACCACCCATCACATACATGCTTGGGTGGGTGATGGAGAAGTCTGGGTCTGCGCTCCTGGATGATGAGGCTGGAGGCAGCAGAGTTGGCTTTCCAGGCAGGATAGGCTCCACTGAAGCCTGGTTTCCACCGGGTGACAGAGGGAGAAATTCATCGTTCCCAGGTAGGAGGCTCCTGAAAGGCACAAGCTGAAGACCCGGAGCTCTGCACGGGTCCAGCTCTGCCAGCCCAGGAGGATGCACACACGGGCTACGGATTACCCAGGAACTGGGACGGGGTGATTAATAAGTTAAAATCAACACCGGCAAGCGTTTATTTAACAAACGTGGCTCCTTATCTGTCCAGGAATAGATTGCAAAATTATTCAAGAGTCTTCAGTGTAAATTATTCTTGGTATAAGGATTGTTTAAATTGCAAGCTGGGAATATTACTGTGAAGTGTACAAGGTATGTGGTAAATTATGTAACCAATTTATGTAATTTATAAATTGAGTTACATAAATTAGCTACAGAAGGTACAGCATGAATGTCAAATTGTATACTCAATTGTCACAATAATAGCTCAGCATCAGATTAGCTTGAGGATTAATCCAGACAGTACAAAGTCTGGATGTTATAAATAAATAAATATAAATATCAAACTATATACTAACAGCTCAAACTAAAAAGTTATTGGCATTAATAAAGTGTAACCACTCGATTACTTGTCGGGGGGGAAAAATGAGGCAGAGACAGCAGGATCAGTTTGCACAGACATCCCTGCTGCCCTGCAGAGCGCTTTAGGAGGGCCAGAAACTACCTGACCCTACTCCAGAAGTCCATGTCTCACTCCTGGGCTGAGGAATATCTCCATCAACAGCAAGGGGCTACAAAATCACTGATGACTTTGCCATTAAGAAGGTTAGACTGAGGGCACCGTTGCACTGCCTAATTCACTGCACACTACGAGTATGGAAAAGCCCATGAATTTATTGCACAGCTCTGAGACTCACCTGCCCTTACTCACTAACCCCAATTTTCCGGACTTGGAGGACCCTTAGGAAACCAGAACTAAGGCTGTTAGATTTCATCAAGTTAACAGTCAAAGGTACTTTTCAACCGCTCCTTTTCCGTGAGCGCTTCCCCTCTGTTCCCATAAACTACTGAACCCCCAGGTTCAGCGTGGCTGAGACAGCCCTGGGCCAGGCACAGCCTTTTGGGACATACAGACACCGTGAGATTAAAGGTGCTTCTCTTGCAGTCTTCAGGTAGAGCTTTGATATAACTTGAAAACCTGGAGAGGGTTTTTTGGGAGGAGATTTGGAGCAACAAGAAGAACTATTACACACCAGTTTATGTTACTTAACCTAAAACCAAAGGCTGGATGGGAACAACTGCTTTGGACCAGCTGAAGCAAGGAGATCCAGGAGCTCTCCCCGGGGAGCCTTGCTCATTGGGTGGCCCCGTGGGCAGTAGCAGGGCTGAGCCACGTTTCATACTTTTTCCTCCGCTATCCACATTCTCAATGGATGCTAAAGGCTTCTGAGTTTCAGAACTTTTTCCCTTGCACTCCTTATTAAAACCTAATTTTCTTTCAAGTTGAGAATGGCAGAATCCTGCTCTCCTGAGAACAGCTGTGATTACATTGTCATCTACTTGCCCAGGAGTGCTGCAAGGTCTGTAGCAGCATTAGAGCATCAGCTTCCAGCCCCAGGGGTGACTAGAAAGCAATCTGGGGCACAATTCTCTTGAGTACAACTTACTAAGACCTCCCCGTTAATGGGTGTGCTTGGCTTTCCCAGAGAGCTGTCTGAGTTTGGACCTCCCAAGCAATCCCATGTGGTAACCACTGGTGGGCAGTGACCAAGTTCACGGTCAGAAGGATGATACAGATTACCTTGAAATGATGGTGTGCCCATGGGTCTCACTTTCCTGTGCCATTCCTTCCACTGTTGAACGGAGATATTTACCCAGTAGAACTACACTTCGAAACATCTGGCCCATCAGGCACAAAGGACTTCCTTTCTCCTGATGCCACACTTGTACACTGTCCCCTTGACATCGGATTCCTATAACCTACAGAGCTCCAACCCCATTCATTGGCTGAAAATAGCCTCAAATAAAAGTACCGGAGTTTATAACAGCAACAAGCAATGCAGCCGCCGAAGAGGACATCTGTTTTGTTCTTTGAGGAGCTGAAGCACCAGACCCTGCTGTCTCAGGGTGCTTCCAAGAAGATTATCAGCTTCGACTCTGAAGCATAATTTCTCTTATCCATCCGTTTGGCCACAGACTAAACCACGACCCTTTCCTTCAGACAGCACAGTTAATTTTTCCTGGCAACGGGGAGGTCAGGCCAACCAGCGGCTGGGTAGAACCGACAGCTGGCACTGAGCTTTCACGGCTGGGTTTCATTAGGACATTAGGGAAAGCAGCCATGAAGTATATTAAATATATTACTGTGGATATTCCATTTTCTAAACCGCCCCCCAGCCTGGGAATGTATACTTCAGGGTACCAGAAGGCACTATATAAAATAATGAGAACATAGTCTTGAAATAAATGGACGAGCATTTTCTCTTTTTGTAATCTCTTTAACGTAAAGATCCAACAGCACTGCACAAGCATCTGATTTAAGTCTGGAAAAAGCCAAGCACACAGATAAGCCTACCGGCCTCAGCTTATACTCTGCTTGGACAACCCCATCTGCCTTCCCACCATGGAGCCCCGAGATGTGGCGGCAGAGCTGTGCTTGGGAGCAGGCGCAGACTTCACCGCAAAAGGTGACTTCGGACACCTGCAACGCACGTGGATGCTGGGCTCACTCTACATGGACATCAGAGATGCACATCACTGATCCATTTAATCCAATAAATTGCAATCCAAGGAAGTTATCATTAGTTGGCAACAGCGTACTGGAAGCTAAGGAGCGAAGGGAAAAAGTCCCAGCACAAAGAAGGCTTGCAAAAGAAAAATAAGTAAATAAGGATTAAAGGGACTATGAAGGCTGCTTCATTGAAGCAGCCCATAAAGAGCAATTTCTCTGCCTTTTGTAAGCTTTTATTTTGCCTGATATGATTTAAGCTAAATCCTGAACTGGCTTTTCCCCCCCGTCTCGTTAAGAGCCACGAAGCTTCGCTGCAGTCACCAGTCAGACTTCAGCAGCTGAAAGGCTACTGAAGGAAAAGTAAAGAATCAATTTTTAAAAAGCCATGCTTGCACAAGGCTTTATCAAATGGCAAAAACTCAAATCTCTCCCTTGGTTCAGCCGCTCGGAGGGGGAATGCACAGCAGTACTGGCAGAGTTCCTGTTTACTTGTTTTATGATGGTTGTAACGAGGAACCCATTAAATTAATAGCCGTGCTTTATTTTTAATGTTATGTTTAGCTAATCCTGACTTACAGTGGCACTCCCCATTCATAGAAAATAAAAATCAAACTCACTATGACAATGGACTCCATCACCGAGAGAACTGATACAGAGGGATGATCAAGAGGTTGTGGGAGGGAAAAAACTAACGCCCTTCTCATTCCTTCTGAGGGAGTGTCACTCATGTCCCTCAGCTGGTGCCCATTAGAGAAATTAGCTCAGGCAGTTCAAGGACTAATCAAAACTGATCCAAAGCCAGAAGAAAAAAATTTGCCAGATAGACCCATTCCAGCTCCTCTCATGCCTCAGCACCAGGTACCAAAAAACAGAGACACCCTCCTGTCCCGCCCCCGCCACGAGGAACCCCTCGGACAGCTCAGCAGTGGGGGGCTGAAAGCTGGTGTGCCTCCTGCACACCCTCCTCCCACTGCCCGTGGATATTCTCCTTACCTGTAAGGCTTAAGTTACCCATCCACGCACTTCAGGGTATGTACACCCAGGTTAACGATGCAACAGGGTCAAAACGAGCCTTCTTAGATCTGAGATGGATCTTGGGAACAGCAGCCCTTCAATTTGCCTGCTCAGCGAGCGGTGACCCTGCCCGTACTCAAGAAGGAGATGTCCCCGCAGAGACTCACGCGAAGCCACACGCAGGGGGCACAGCTGGGGTGTGCACACGTGGGCACGGTGCGCTTTCAGCCGTATCGCCCGCCAGCGCAGGTGAGTACTGACCAACAAGCGCACACAGTCAGCGACAGCTGCAGGAGGGTCTCGCGGGATCAGGGACAAGCGGTTCAAGTGTACTCACCAGGTCCACCTTCCACCGCTGTAGAGCAGCCGGGCGCTGCACCCCGGCGAGAGCGACAGGCTGAGAGACTCCTAGCACACAGCTCTCAGAAGACAGCAGCTGCCTCACAGCAGGTACAACTCAAGTAAAACGAGCCCTTTTTATTACAGAAAAAATGGTAAGGACCAAATGCAGAGAAGCCAAAAGGACTCCGAGTTTCCAGTGTGATGCTCAGAAAGGCACTGACTACAGCAAGGCTGAATGAGCCCTCTTACAGTGGCTCCTTGCCTTTGGTCATCTCCTGCTCTGCAGTCTGGGTGACCCAATACTGGTCTTAAACAGTAAAGATTAAAAAAAAAAACAAAAACTCTGTAGAGAAGGACATAGGAAATGTATAGGACAGAACTGCATACACCAGTTTGCCATAAATGTTAGCGGTAGGAGATGGGAATGAAGACAACTGCAAACCTGATCCACAGTTATCAGAAACTATATTTCTAAACAAACTTTTTGAAAACAAAGGAGGGGGCAAGCTAAGAATCAAAATGAGACTCCAGGTCCCCACTGCCCCTCCTCCTGCGCTCCCTGGGACAGCAAGTCTTCCATGCAATAGCTCCCCCACAAAACAACACAGGAACCAGACATGAGTACTGTCAACATCTCATAGCATGTTACACAAGATGGATCAAGCACAAGCTACTCCACTGAGTGCAAGCAGGAAGAGCATCTAATTTAGGCCATTCACCTAAATTAGGGGAAACCAACTTCAGGAGCAGTTTGTTACATACCCCAGAGGAAGCAGTTAATTTCATCTTCAACTTGGAAACAGAAGTTTGTTTGCTGCTCTCCCTAAGAAGATGACAAAGCAAAGTTGTCTGCCATGTGCTGACCTCTGTAAAAAGTCTGAAACGAGCACGTGTCATTAAATCCAAGACATGCTTTTGACACAGAGCCCTCCCAAGACCAGTGGCTGCTTCATTTGCTCCCTCTGGCTTTGCCCCAGGCTGCACAACTACCACTCTGCCACCATAATTGCACACCGAACGGGAGATGGAGGGGCGTCATTACTTGCCCTGTACAACCTCAGCAAGAAGATGACTACTGGTCCAGGCTAATCACTTCACTCTGCCTCACCCTTCACTCTCCCAAGGCATCAGCCCAGGAAAACTGGGGGAGTGATGAGAAACCAAGACACATACTAAGGGCAGAGTGATGAGGCTGACAGATAAGGAGGGCAGACGAGTCAGTTCAGGAATACCACATCCATCTTCTTCCGAGGATTAACAAAAAAAAAAGGAAAAAAAGAAAAAAGTAAAAAAAAAGAAAAAAAAAGAATGGCAGCAGGTGTGGGGCTACAACCCTGCAGGACACTGAACGGCCCTTCAGGCTCCTATGGCTTTCCAAAAATGGGCTGGTAACTCTACAGTGCTGGGTGCAACGGCTCCCTGGGGTGGCAAAAAGAGCTGTTGCAGTTGTAGACTGTATTTTATCCAGGTGGGTCTAGTTACAGCAACTCTTAGAGGGGGTGGGAAAGAATGAGTGGGCAGTCCTTGAACCTATACTGCCTCTAACCCCAAAAGACCAAGTCACCAGGCAAAGAGAAGATGGTCCCGAGAGATGTACAAGACCAGCAATGAAGCGTTTTAAGGAATCAGACATAAACAATTTAGCAACAAACTACAGACAAACACTTTTAACCAGTTTGGAAATAAAAAATAACAACAACTTGAAAGATAAATTGAAAAATTCTGCCTGGAAAAGGAGCACACAGCATGAGATCACAGGATTCAGCAGACTATAAAATAGGAAATGAGACTTACTCCTCTCCCCCTACAGCTACACAAAACCCTCCTACACAGATTACAGACACGCTTGGCAATTGCCTTCCTCCTCCAGCCTCTCCCGTTATGGACAAGGCAGAGTTGGTAGAAGCCTGAATGCAGAGAGGATATTAGATAAAGCATCTTGCAAAGCCATGTGTGAAATATTAGCAACAGGAGGCAATGGGTTGTGTTTTTATGCAAGATCACAAATTTGGTGCTTAGAGAGCCTGAGATGTTCTTGCACACTGGAATCTCAAAGTGCTTGTTGAATGTTTCATTTAAAAAGCTATTGAAGCCTACTGGAAAACGTCTATCAGTTCTGTTATTTGCTGTATATTCTCTAACTTCATTAGTTTTGTTCTTTTTCCTTCCTGCAACACTAAAAAATTATGCATGAATGAAAAGGTTGTTCCTTCCATTCATCTGGCCAGTTTTAAAACAATCCATACTTGTAAAGTGGGCACTCCGCAAGCCTGTATTTTCACATGAAATTACCACAATTGCGCACATTGCACCCGAATTACCGGCTGCATTTGTACACACAATTACCCAATTTGCACACAGAACTGCAATAACCGGGCAGGCAAAATGGACATGCAGCTGCTCAGCTGAATGGAGCGCTGCGCCTGAACTGCATCTGGCACCGGGCAGGTTTGGTTTTAGCCGGTGAAACGGGTCACAGATATTCCTGGACACAAAAGAGCTCCTTTTTATCCAGCACGTGCGGCACAGACAGCAGCGTGGCTGACTGCCCCTACCCTACCTCAAACTCACCTTTGGAGGAAACTGCCTCCAATTCAGCTTCTACAATAGATGCAGACCTTGTTTATCCTGCTGTCCTTGTTGCCCATTAATGCCAACTGTGACAGTAGCTGTGTGATAAGGACATCTACTCAACACTGGACATCAGGCTCCAGGAATAATGATCTCTGCCACTTTGGTGCGTAACTGACACCTGCTGTCACAGTCTTGCATGAAAAAAAAATTCATGCTCCGAATATCCAACAAGCAGTCAAGGAGAAACATAAGGAGAGGGAGCCTAAGAGAAGACGCAAGGCTTCTTCCTTCTTTGCAAGAGCCTCAGTAGTACAGGGGCAGCAAAAATGAGAGGAGGGAAAAAGAAAAAAGGAAAAAAAAAAAAAAAAAGGAAGAGAAAACAGTCACTCTAGAAGCTGTGTTACCTTTATGTTTTTTATTTGGATGGCAGCTGAGGCTCTGCAAACTGTACTTCATCTTCGGCAAGTTCCTATTGACATTTCTGCTCATCTTTTTTTTTCCCCAGGCTCAGATACCCGAGCTGATGATTGGGGCAATAGCAGCAACAAACTGCTCCCGGGCACTAGGAAACACTAAAGCAAAGAGACTGCCCGAAAGGCAGATGGGACCACAATCCCCACACACATGATCACCAAGAAGGTTGTAGACATTCATCATGGAGTAAGCTAATATCAAACCCAACGTGGCAGGACAGAGGAGTTTCCTACTTCAAGCCTACACAATGAACTAATGTCTGTCCTCAGAGACCACCAGAGACTGAGGGTGAGGCAAGCCAGTACTGAACTGCAATGACACACGAGAGGTATATTTGCAGCTAATAATCAAGTAGTCCCTCATCTGGAGGTACTGGACGGCCTCAGAGTGCCACTTTGTCCTTGTTGGGCTGCAAAACAGCCGCAGCGCACCTGGCCAACATTAGCTGGAGATGTTACATTTATGATTTTATGGCTGATTTTTTCCCCCTACCCTCTATCAATTGAGTTCACCGTCTGAACGATCACATCTGTTTATGTTCCACAGACACCTGCATATCTTCAGATGACAGCAACTCCCTGAATGCTGTAATCAGTTATTTCTCAACAGAGGAATTGCCAATTTGGTAAATAAAGCTCATTATAAAAGAACATGGAAATGTATTACAGTTGCCTAACAGAGAAAATTGTCCAGCGCCGCCAAATAATCAGCCCTGGCATCATAGTCCCCCCCAATTTAGGGCAGCTGAAATAATGACATGCAAATTACTCATGCCAAGGCAATATTGGATAGGGGCAAGAGGAAAACGAGGAAGAGACAAAACAGGTACTTTTCTCTTCAGACCAACAACAATTTAAAATCTAGTCAGGGATAGACCTTGGTGCTCCAAATTTTCGCATGCAGAGTCAGAAGTTTTGCGGCTGTGTAGAACCTGTCTATCCCAAGCAGATCCAAAAGCCGGCATGGCAGCGGCAGCCAAAGCCCAACCAGTACTGCTACAAACAGTTCTGAGGGCACCAAGCGTCCTACTTTGGTTTGGGAAACTTGCCCTTCCTCCCTTGGGGACAGCAAGTTTGACCTGCACAGTGATAAAAAGCCAGAATTTCTGCAAGATCTGAGACTAAAAAGAGATGAGCCACGGGTAAGCAAATACCGCTTCTAAGGAGGAAGAGGGTTGTGGCATCAGCTCTCCACAAGAAGGAAAGGCGTTTTGTTGCTTTAATGAAGATGTAAAGCACTAAGTTGCTGCCTAAAGGAAAAAGAGACGAAGCAGAATATAACACAGAAAACAATTCTCAGCCCCCCTCATCCATTTTCATAAACACTACATTAAACTCTGACACGACCTCCAAAAATCCATGTTCACATTCTTCAGAAACTGTCAGATACAGTCAGAGAGGACATGAGCAGCAAATGCTGCCAGAGGAGAAGCTTTAGCCAGAGAAGGAGAATCAAGTTACCAAGCAAGACGTGCTCCCCTGGTTTGCTGACAGGTCTTCTGCAAATCTGACGCACTTACCTCTACGGGGATGAAACGCCAGACGCACACAGCTCCCACTGTTCCTCAGTTCCACAAGGAGAGGGCTCAAAACTGAGCACGAGGCTGAAAGGGATGGTGGTTTATGGCAGAAAAAGCAAGAACTGCACACGAGAACTGGTGCAAAGAAAGATAACTTGGGCTCCGCATTCAGCAGGCAAAGGTTTTGTCAGTATGATTCACCAACATCAGTTCCCTTCAGCCAGGACTTCGCACTCTTCCAAGTACTTTCAAATAAGCCAAAGTCATTCAGCCCAGAACCAAAATGAACAAGTTTTGTGATTTACAAACTGTGACTTGGAATATTTCTATTCCTCACACTTGTTTGGAGTTTTTGTTGGCATGGGGAGAAGGCAGAAAACAGCCATTTACAGACTCATGGGACTGAAAGTATCTCACAGCACACAGCGACCATTAAACACTTTATTGTTTAGGAGGGAACCTTGGAAGGGAAGAAACGCGCCTGCTGGTGTAACCGATGGGAACGTGCTAGGAACAGTTAATCCTAACAAGCCAGTTAGGGTTACTTCCAAGTACTTCAGACCCCTTTCTCCAGAGCAAATGGACAAGGATACAGCTCTTGAAACTCAGATGTGGACTGGTGAAACCAAAGCTACCACAGGGCGAACCAGGCTCATGTTGGGCAAGCCTCCAAGCTACAAGCTGTACTGGAAGCACCCGGGGTCAATACAATATAAAATGAAACCATAGCATCTCCCTCTCCCAGGACCCTCCTCCCAGCTCCAGGAACATCCACTGAGACTGATACATGCAGGCAATTAGAAGAGGAATCATGTCATTGTCTTGGACCGCGAAGGGCAGAAGGCACCAGTTTTGGTCAGTGTCTATCCAGAAGGATGCTGGGGCTTCCAAGGGCGTCTGTGGTCCCTGTCCTCTGCTCTTTGGTGGCTGATGTTTATCCAGAATTAACTAACAGCTCCTGGAGAAAAAAGGAGACAAAGGAAAAGGCAGCAAGTTAGTCATGCAGCTGTTGACATGGGACTGTTCCCTTCAGAAATGAAGGAGTAATGTTGGCAGGGTGAAAATACCACAGAAAAATCATCAGGTTTTGCCTGCAGTAAAACACATGACACTCAAGGGGACAGAGGACTCTGGAAGCCAGACAGCAGGTCATGATATCAAAGGTGAGACTGATTCTGTGAACAAGAATAGATGGTCAGTTGCAAACGATTAGGGTTTAAATCCTGTGGCCTGCAGCAGGAGAGAAAGGCCATGGTCTCAGGTAAGCCTCAGAGCAGCTGGGTCGCAGGAGTAAATGTAGCTCCACACTAAGTCCTGGCCTCAGCAGGAGATGGGAGCACTTTGATTAGCTGCCATCAAACATGCACACGCACCACATCCTGGAACACGATCAACATAAGGGTGAGCACTAGAGAGGGGAGAGGAAGAAAGAGAGGGAGTGAGAGACTGCCCTGACTCCTGACATGTTCAACAGCTTTTATCCTATTAAGACCCAAAGCCTCCTAAGACTCAAAGCAAAATCACACCTGATTTGTCCCCACGGCAACCTCCTGTTTTCTAAGTGATACGTCCTCAGATCCTACAGGTATCTGCATATGAGCTGTGGACTTCCGAGGGGTAGAAAAAAAACAGGGGGCTTTCAACCTTTTTGGGATGGAGACTGAGGAACCTGCTATGGTCTCTTCCTACATTTATCTTAGCGCTCCTATAAAGTAAAGAAGTCAAACCAACAATGCCACCACCTGGCACCAGTTATAACACCTCTCCCTCTGAGGACCTGGGGTATCAATGTTGGACCCTACTTCAAAACCTAGATAATCAGCTCTCACGCATCAGAAATGGCATCTTTATATCAACAAACTGCTGGCGTAGCTACACCAACAGCAGAATTGCATAGGGTCATCCCATCAACACGCTACTTTTTTCGCATGCTCTGCAGTTCCATTTTGCAGAGTAGACAGTGCTTACCCATGTTTAGAGGACCCTGCTAAAGCGAACTACAGAAAGCTAACTGAATAGTTAGCTGCGTGTGGTCTCACCACCCATTTTTACTGGGCCTGGATTTGAGCTTGGTTCTACTCTCTACACACCAGCCTTCCTTAGGAGAGAAGCTGTGCTCCCTTGAATGTGAATCAGAAAGGAGAATATCACAAAATAATGACGCTAGCACACTTGGCAATATCTGTCAGAAGGTGAGGATGTCATCTGGGCTACTTCTGCGTAGCAGGCTGATATTTGCTGCCTACCACCTGCAAGGACAGCATATTCAATCTGCATTGACCATGCATCTCCAAAGACAGCCCCATCTCTAACAACAATGAACTGGAAAAGCTTCAAAGGAGTCAAGAATAAAGAGAAAATTGTTTGCCAAATTATTTAGACAAAGCTTATCCAGAGATCTGACAAATGAACCATCAATATTACTCGACTGACTCTAATTTCCCAGGTAATTTTTCTCATCGTTAGTGACTTAAAGTTTTGCACAGAGCAATACATTTTAAAAACTCCAATAGCACTCACACAAATTGTAATGAGCAAAGCAGCAACAACTCGCAATCAATTTTGCAATAAAGTAATTTGCTGTATTCACACTGTAACACTTCAGTGAAGTGTCAAGGAATGCTACACTTTGTGAGAAAGCCACTAATGTGGCCACTCTGTGGTTAACCCTTATGGAAGACAGTAAAACCTTTTTCTTTAAAGTAATTTTAAAGAATATCATAGTTACACAATTTCATGTTCAAAATCATAACTACATATTTTTACTCATTTCAGGAGAAAATGCAAACAGCCAGCACTTAACCTCAATCAATTCTTTCCAGCTTAACCTACTCGCATACCGGGAACGCATCGAGCTGGATGCTCACAAACATTCTTTGTGCAAAAACATCAGGTTCCATCTCACTCTGGATGACTAAACCTTCTCAAAATCTTTTGCACCGTGAGCACTGGACCCAGAACCGATGGGCTGCCAGGCAGCCCAGACACCAATTTCCTGCTGCGCAGCTCGCACCACGGGAAGCTCCCGGGAACAAAGGATGCAGGTAACGATACTGTCGATCAGCCCACGCTGCTCCCAATAGCGGCCTGATACAATTACATCTAAGACCAGCCTGTGCTGAATGGACCAACTAATTAATGTCCCTTCCCTCCTCAGGGGCACGGAGTGCTCATAAAGGTTATAGGGTTGGCATTTCTTGGGAACTGAAGCTCTCCCAGTAGACCGCAGCCTGCACACGAGTGACTTTCCCAGCTGTTTCAGACTTTGCTGCTCAGATGCCAACCCAGATCTCGCAGCATTTGCCACGTCAATTGCAGACCACTACCATCCTGAACCCTCTCATATTGCTAAGGTTCAATTAACAAAGACAGTGAAACCAGAGTACAGGCTCTGGCTGGGTATGAACCCATGCTCCTCTGGATCTTCTGCAGAACATGCCGCGTGGTGCAGGCACGATTAACAGCCACCAATGCTGGAGGCCAGAGGTCTCCTCTGCCAGCTACTGCAGCGCCTCACCCAGCCATGGCATGCTGCACAGCGGAAGCTCTGTAGGCCTTGTGGTCTGTTAACACATCATATAACTCAATGCTTGTTAGAATACGCATATAATGGTTTTCACTGTTCCTCGGCCATCAGTCTATAAACCTGTGGCTAACTACTTAAAAGCACAGTTGCATTGATTTCATGCCTCACATGCTGTGTAATAGCGTGGAAGGACACCATATCTCCAAGACTAAACCCACTCTTTGCTAAGCCAACCGTTTACACCAGCATTTTAATTCCACCTATCGTCGCAACCATGCCGACACAGATTTGGCACCCATTCCTTTCCTTCCAACCTGGAATCCTCCCTGCAAGATGCTACCAGGTTGCTACAACACTTACCTTGTGCAGAAGGAGCCAGGAAAGGGAAGGAGACGCCTCACCTCTCCTGCATGCCCTTATCATTGCATATGCACCAGACAAGTTGCATATGCAACAAGTCCAGGCAGCTTGCAATCACAAGCTGTTCCCACACGACAGGATACTCCCAATTAATCGAGTTGAGGCTCAGCCTGGAGAAGTTCGGTGCCTCATCACAAAATGACTGCCCCAGAGTTGGCATTAGCGAGTCTCTGCTGCAGTCTTAGCAGAAGAACAACTCAGGAAACAAGTAGTCCTGGAGAGCGCGCTGCACACTCACTCTAACGAGAAGGGACAGTGCCCTTCTTGCACAGGAGGGTAGATTATTTTTAATGCCACTGGTCAAGCAGACACCAGGTTCCAGTCTCGACGAGCTCCAGCCCAGCACCTCTGCATACGAGTACTGTGTCCATACAAAGGGGTCCATACAAAGGCAATTCCGCACAGCTGTGGCTGTAGCACAAACAGGAATGGCAATCTATTCAGTCCCAATAGCAAATCCAGCTGGAGGGCATGCAGCACTCTCTTCCACGCCTCTCCTGGCAAGCAGGACCCTGCGCCACTAACCCATGCCCTTCTACCACTTGGGAACTAACAGCAGCCAAAATTGGCTGGCTGCTCAGCTGACACAGCCCGCCACTTTGCAGCACCTGTGGGGAAGCCAGTAGCTTTCCAATTCTGGTTCCAGTTGAGTGAGGAGTAAGGGTCAAGCTCTGCAAGTAGATTTGCTCCACACATCTCAGCCCTGCTCAGAAGGGAGTCCAGTCAACGCCCAGCACGGTCCTTCTCCCATGAGAGCTGAGGCCTTGGAACCAGCATCAGGGCAAGCAAGTCTCAGCAAGATTTTCTAATGCACCGCTCTCTTGTCTTCCTCCTGTTCCTTCTTTGTCAGTCTGCATCCCAGTGCAGGAGCTCGGGGCTGCCTGGCGAGTCCGTAGCATCCTCTCCGTCTCCCGCAGTCACTGGCTAGTCCTGCGCCTCGGCTCTCAGCCTCGCCAGAGGCTCCGAGCCAGTGGAGGAATCTCCCTCCTTGAAAGCCCATACCCTGAAGAACTTCCTTCCTCAGTGTTTGCCAGAGATGCTGTTTGCCAAGCCTCAGCTGTGCTAAGACATATTTATTTAACCAGCCTTTAGTCTCACAGGGTAAACCCTGCAAGTTTCCTCCAGCGAGTGCTGTACCTTTGTTCTAATATTCCTTTAAGCAGTCGCACCACAGCGCTCGCACAGATGGGCACTGTGTAGCTATGAAGAAATCAGAAAGCAGATCCCCATGATAAATGGCTCGGTGCATTTGGAGTGTCAGTGACAAAGCAGAAATTCATCTCCATAGTTCCTAGTTCCTTGCCACGTACAGGCAGCGCTCTCAAACCCAGAATACCTGTTGGCACACAGCAGACTTCAGTAACGTGACTGCACAACTTTTTCATCTCAGTCTGGAAAGAGGCACTAAGGCAATACAAAAATCCTGACCTGTCCTAAGATGGGTGTTCAAGGCCTTTGCACCGGATAAGGCATTTGTTGTGGGGCTATTAGCACCCCAAAGTGCTGCAAGGGACATTTGAGTCACTTTGGTTTGATGGATGCTGTAGGTATTTTTTGGTTATGTGCAATTTGTTCTATTACATTCAGGGTATTGGCTATTTTGTGGAGCAGCTGTGCTGACTAATGGATCACAGCACTTCTGTGCCATATAGTTATTGCACAGAAAAGCCTCTCTGTCTCTCTCATCCTTCAGGAGTCCAACAGTTGCTGTCCTTGGGTTTGGAATAAGAAGGGGCAGGAGTATGCCTGGCAGCAACAAAAAACATTAATTCAAAACGCTATGAAGAGAGTTTTGTTTTCCCTCTTCTCTGTACTGGTGTTAATAGCTTTGCAAAGCAGAGAAGTTCACCCAATGACTTCTTGGCTACTTCCCCAGATGGTGTCTTCAAAGCTGGCTTGACAGCAGAAAGGATGCCTTTCAAAAGACTCACCAGACACATTGCCAGAACACCCCAGAAAGTGCTTTCACGTGGAAGTCCCCTGGTCTACATACCCCACACCAACAGAGTGCAAGGAACAGAAACAGTTTTTCTGGTTTCCTCTCCCCCCTCCTCACTCTCCTCTGACTCACAAGAGCCTCGCACTGTTTGCTTTGCTCTGCCTTGACACCTCCCACTGCTCTGCATCACCCCAATATGAAGTTATTTACCAGCACAACTAATCTCTAGCTGTTCTAAGACTCACCTGTTTGTTCATGCATTGTAACACTGATTTCCTCCAGACAATTGTTCTGATCATTGTTCTAACTCAGAGAGCTCCCGTCATTAGCCTTGCTTAACAGGAAATGTTTTGCCACTGACTGAGCAGCTCGGCAGTTACTAGACTGCACAAAAAATCATCCCGGTTGGGGGGCTGCATCTCCCCACTGAGCTGGTAGCCCCAGACGTCGCAGTAGGGAACGCGCTCAGTGCTTTTGATTTTGGACATGTGCTAGAAAATACCGGGGCCAGGAGGAACAAACACTGCTCTACAAAGGGCCACTGCTGAAAGGATAGCTGTTAATTAATCAGCATACAAACTGAAGGCGGTTTTTGTTCAATCAATGTTAATTGCATTTAATCTCCTTCTCACCATTAAGAAAAGCCACCAGGCCAGGCTGATGTTGCTAGTGCCTGACACGCAGATTCCACCCACGTTTGGGAGGCAAGGCGGGAGAAGTAAAGTAATGGAAAGAAAGGAAATCACCCTTCCTCACCCCTTCTGCATCACTGCACAATTTCATTGGGTCTGTTCCATTATTTAAACAATTTTTGTTTTCCAATAACATTACAGAGGAGCTCAAAGGATGAAAATCAGACATGGAGCATTTCACTACTAGTTATTCTTGCTCTCCTGGGTACTAGCTTAGAGCTTTGCTAACCTGCACAGCCCCGGCTATTCTGCTTCCGTAAAGAACTGAAATACAGAAAATTGTTTATGTGAAGCGGCGTGTGCTTTTTAGTCCCAGGCTGGTCCCAACAGACCTGCCAGGGTCACTCAGTATGACCTACAACTGCTGACTGCCACCTTCCACCAGCTCTGCCAAAGTCTCCTCACTTTGCTACCGACCACAACTCCACCACGTGCCGAAGGATGCTGAAGTCTGTCTTCCTCCAACATCTTATAACACAAAGTAATATTTGCCATTAAACAAAGTGACCAAATCTGCCTCCTAAGTCAATGCACGTTTGAAGCCTGAACTCCCCAGGAAAACCACCAGTGCACCCGCCAGTGATTTGGCTCTGATCTGGAGACTGTGCCACTATCTGCCCGGCCACCTGCCTGGGAAATGGGAGCGATCCTGTTGCCCCAGCAGGAATCAAGCCTGGGGGCAGAGGGGCAGCTTTTGCAGCACAGGAAGCCCAAGGTGGCGGATTTCATGACTACTGGCTTATTGCTTCTGCAAGTACCTTGATTTTTCCAAATCAGTATCAAGAACAATAATAATCAAGACAGGCCTCTGTCAGTGCCTTTCCCTGTGACAGCACACAACACTTGCCCAAAGCCGATGCTGCAGTTTATCATAGATTTTCTTCATCCCTCAACAAGTGTTAGTCCCATTGCCTCTCACCACATAAAGTGGACATATCACAAGTGTTGTGAAGGACTGACTGAGCTTTAAGTGGTCTGAAATGGCTCCACTAGACTTGGTCAAGATTGCTTTAAAATCATTTCCCATTAGGACTGTGACCCTCTCTCTTTATAGCCAGCGTAATGACTCTACCTCAGGGGAAGATAATTACATCCCACTATCTATACACATCAGAAAGTATACACTACAAACTACCGCGTCTTCCTGGAATGAGTGAGAGAAGGCAATACAGGAGGAAAGGGAGATAACAGTGGATGCCCCTCTATCCCACAACTGGAGTCACCCTGAGTCTTTTGCAAGCTCGTGGATTAGCCCCTGGGAGGGATAAAGGGATCCAGAAGGCACAGAGTGTTTCTAAAGCAGAACGACAACTTGTACAAATCCGGCTCTGGTTTTGTAAGGATTAAAATGAACTTCACCCAACTGTGAATATCCGTTGCCAGAGCCAAAAGGAATGGAAAACCACTTACTGATGCAACAGCATTTCATTATTTCAAACCCTAAGCCCAATGCTTCCAAAAATTAAGGACAGGCAACAGTAATGTTATTACTGGGGGACGTCGGCTGCAGGGGTTTAACTGCTAAACTGCCAAGCCGCGCTCTGAGCACAACGTAATGAAACAGTATACACAAATAAAGGCAACTTCTCCATACTCTCATTCCTGCTCTTGCTACCAGCTCCCAGGATAATCAGTGGGAAAAGAAAAAACAATCCCAGAAGCCAAGAGACTTTGTATTAAGTTATATAAATTACCTGTTACCTCCTAACACAAGGAAGAGAAAAATGCAATAAATACGTGTAAAGCCATTCCAGTATTTTGGATTAAATGGATTACAGAAATGGAAAGTACATGATGCAAGATGTTATAAAACAAGACGCCAGGAAAGTGCAGGAATTTGAATCAGGCTGGCAAATGATCCCTGCAGACTATTGAGGAAAATTAATAGAGAGAAGGGGTAGAGAAAGGATACAGTAAGAATACTGACTGATGAACACTGTTGTTAGGACATGTAAATTCAGGATGTCAGACTTCCACTTAAATCTACTTCAGTCCTGGAACAAAAATAGCAAATCCTACTGTTAAAAAGCACTGGAAGTAGAAAAGTCAGATACACCGAGCCTCATTTCAGGATAGGTGTCCCCTGTGCATCCCTCAAGATTGAAGTTTGTGACTTTAATTATTCCTGGAACATTGTGTATATAGGGATTCAACGCAGGGATTACTAGCAGGATCCTTGTTATAAGTGCCACTTCTCAAACAAATTACACTTCACTGGATGTCAGCAACATACACAAGAAAACAAATTAGATAAAGGCAGCAGGATGGCAAGATAGAGATCTGGTGCAGGGAAATTTCACAAGGTCACCCAGAAAAATAAAGACACTTAGAATATACACTCCTACAATGTTTCTAATTCCACAGTGCATTAAAGCCTTGCACGACCCAGACACAATACACCTCCAATACACTGGCCACTCCACACAAGCCTGAGACCAAGTCTACTGAGACATGACTTCTTGTGAAGAAATGCCATCAGGGTGGGGGTGGAGGAAGAGACAGAGATAGAAAGAACAGCCCCAGTTGTACTCTGAACTCCTAGGGATCACCCCATCCCATCCTATCCCTTAATTCTGACTGTTCACAGCCAAACACAGCTGGATGGGAGAAGCCAGGCAGAGAGGACATCGTCGTGTTTGGAGGTGGTCACAGCAGCTCCTTGGCTGCAGGGCTGATTCACAAGCTGTTCCCAACTTTGCATACTGCATTTTGTGTTTCCACATCTCATTTTGGAATAGATTATGAACCTGCACTAGTCCTAACGAGCATGTCTTTAACTCCAGGAACGTTCATGAAGATGGAAGCACAGGAAAGTCCAGTCCTTGGGTAGAGTGCAAAGAGCTGCTGAAAACACTTCCCAACCCCTCGGCTATGGCACTGTGCCTTTGAGATGGGACCTCAACAGTGGTTGTTAAATTCTCATCCTGGGGATTTCACCTGCCCCTTGCGAGCGTTACTAACCCCTGCAGCCTTCCCCTGGCTACAGGACGGTAAGCACTGCCTGGAGGGCAGGAGCCGGCAGTCCTGGGCTCTGCTGTCAGACTCCTCCCGACTTCGCCCAGCAGCTGTAGATAAATCCCCATCTCGGTTTCCCTTTCTGTACATAAGAGTAATGCTACTTACCAACCACACAGAAGTACGATAATTATTCACCAGCAGAAGATGCTAAAGAAATGCAAAAACCCGCACAGTTCTCAAGGGATCCATCCCCTCTGCACAATTTGCATTTAGGTTTCAGAGGAAATCTAGTGCTTTATCTTGTCCCTTTCTGCCTTACTTTAGCAGGATCCTGCACTGGATAAAGAGATTTCCTCGAGGTCGAGGTAGCACGTCCACATTTAAGGTATAGCTCACTCCTGTCTAATCCAGCTTCATATACAAAGTACAGAGGTAGGCAGAGACAACTTCTCCAGATATCCTTTTTCTACGTCTAATTCTATTTCTGCTCAGTGACACAGTGAAATTCCACACAGAAGTATTATGAGCTTGACTGGCTTTATTTGTTTAACAGTTCACATTTTCATTAAGCTGTTGCTATTCGGCAGCCAGTAATTTTATTTGTGTGATAGCCGTATTCATCTCGCCCGTACGGGTGTAGATGTCGCTCTCCTTTTTTTCTAGCAGAAGAGGCAAAATCAGCAATGATAGAGCCAAGAGAGGACTGGGAATTCTCATGTCTGTTTGCAGCTAAATATGGAATATAACTTCTACCTGGTTTTGTGAAACAGCTCCCAAAGACTAGCATCACAGTAAAAAGCCTAAAAGTAAATTAAAAAAGAAAAATGCAACCTTCAAACCTGTATTGGGACACCACCTCCACTGCCCAGGTACAAAACCAGAAATTGAAGTATCTTTGAGCAGAATCAGCCCCTTTGACTCAGCACTACACCCCTTCTGCACCAGAAGCTTACTGCTGACTGAGCGCTTACGGTATTTGAGTATCAGATTCTAAAGAATTAATTGCATGTCTAAATCTTGCCAGTCTTTAAGTATCTTGAAATATCTGGTCCCAGGAGCTGCAAGATCTGATTAGATCACAAGGAAGAGAAGCCTGGTTGGCTGGCCCGCACCAAGCCCCAATTAGACAATCCTCTACCAAGTTCAGGCAACCAGACAGAAAAATAACAGGCGTTTTGAAATGTTAATGACCTGAACTGAGACAGTCAAATGACTCAACCACACCTCTTGGACAGAGGTTTCGGCAGTCACCCAAGAAACCCTAAACGTTTCACTCTGCCACTCCCCCTTTACAACATCAAGGAGCGGGGAAGCCCTGCCTGCTGCCTGAGCACCGGGTAGGGAATGGGCAGCACGGGCAGGAGAGTGCTGCGTGTTCCCGCCGGGCACGACACACGCACCAGAACGGAAAGGCTGCAGACGGACTGGGAGGCCGTGGAGACATTTGGTCATGCGATTCGGCGCGGATGCCCAGCCACAGGCACACCCGGGCAGCAACCTGTGTGAAGCTGCGTGCTCAGCCCTGATCCAGGAGCCATCGTAGTCGGTATCTCAGCAAGACAGATTTGTTCTGAGCAACTGCCCACCGGCGCCCAGCATAACCAATGCAATTAAGAGAACAGCAGATAAGATGCCCTACAACCTGAAACACGGATCTGAGCAAACAAAGGGAGAACAGCGAACACCGGGAGATGCATCTTTATTTCCCAATCAATGTCTCCTCCTGCGTAAATTCCAAATCCTTCTTTCAAGATTAAAAACCTTTACCAAGTGAAAAACAAGCTCAGCATTTCTCTAGCTCCTTTCTGTCCCCTTCCCTCTTTGGAAGGCGTCCTGGTAGAACACCAGATGCTGGAACAAGCTACAAAAGCCTCCTAAATAATTATCTCCCCATCTCCTCCACTGCAAATTTATAGTCCTGCATCTGTGTCAGTACAGAGCCCTGCTTCCATCCGTCTAAAACACATCCTTTACAAAGGGGACCTAAAGGTGGAATGTTTAACGGGAGCATTTGAAAACGTACTAAGAGACTGGAAAAGAAAGTGACAGTTTATAAGTGTGCTGTTCGCTTGTCTTGTGGATGCTGCTCAAGTGGAGGGGGAGCTTGCTTTTTTTTTTAAATATGACAAATGATGCCGGTCCCATCTTGTAATTTCCCTCACAGTGCAGCATGTCTGTTCATGATAGATACCGGCACAGCTGCTTAGGTGTCCGTTTATCTGCTAGAAAAGTATTGTCTATTTGGAACCAACTCATCCTAAAAGAGTAGCCCCAGAGGGGGAAGAGAGAAAAGGGAGGGGGAAAGAGAGATGAGGGAGCTGTCAACTGGGAATACGTCCATGCTTCTGCTGCAAAGGTTCTGGCAAAAAGCAAGCATCATATTTAGTTTTAGCTACATCCTCTCTTCCCCCCTCCGAGACCATTCTTTTCTACTGTCAGTCAACACCTCTTGACACCTTTCCACAAAGACCTTACCACTAACATACATTTCATTTCATACTTGCAACCTGTGGAAACAAAGCAAGCCCACAGCCTTCTTCCACAGGTCTGTGCCAAAGCAAAGGAGCTCTCAGGTCCCAACCTGAACAGTTTGCAGCTGAAGACAGGTAAAATTTAAAAGAAAAACAAAACACAAAGGATGGGAAAAGAGAGAAAGGACAAAAAAAAAAAAAAAGCAATCAAAGGGTATTTATATTTTGTGTTTAAAGAGACTTTAAGGAGGAACTTGCCAGTTTTCTGTAGCCAGGATTAGAACAGAACAAGCTCAAACACTTTGTCCTTCTGCAGAGCCCTCCGAGCTGAATTTCGCCCTCCGCAAAATGGCCAATACAGAAAGAAGCTCATAAATCCCTGTGACGTAAGTAACTTCACATTACTCTTGGGGAAACAGAGGCAGGGACAGATTCATTAATCCAAGTAAATGAATCTGTGAAGCAGCCTGGATTTCTGAATCCCCATCATGTCCCACACAAGAAACAGCACCCAGGGCCCAGCAGTTTCTATGGCATGCTGCCTGGCACAAGCAAAGCAAAACACTTGAATGGATGAGAACGTTTTAAGAAAGGAAAAGTACAGTCATTAACCACACCTGCCCTAGCCAGGTATGCATGCATTCTTATTAAAACATGTTTTATTACTTTAAATTGCCTCCCACCGTTTCACTCATTGCATTGTTAATACCAAAGACCAAGGTCATGTCTGTAAGATGCTGCCTCAGAAACCTGCTGAGTAGCAGAGAGCTGCAAAACCTGTCTGAACAGGTGAGTGCATATTCCAGCGGCTCAGCACTGCCAGGGTTAGCCTGCCGGTAATACCCAAGCTAGCAAGGTTAGGGCTGGCTTTGGTATGTCGTCATTATTCTGCAGCCTGGGCATATCCTGAAAGGATGTTGCTCTGGGCTGATGCTCTGTCCCTGGTTTACTGAATACAACTTCCATGTGTGTGCAGAGGAAAGCTGGGCGTTTTAAAGCTGTTTAGATAGTTATATGCTCACAAAGAGCTTTGTAAGACATTTATGTTAAGGAGCTGTTAGAACCAGCACTGAATTAAAGACTTCACTTTTAAGATAAGGAACCGTCCCTTAAAAATTATATTTTTGGGGGTGTGGGGTGTGGGTGGGGCTTCTTGTTTGTTTGTTTTGAAAATAATGAAACTCCACATGTAAGATGGTATCAGTCAGCTGAGGTTAAATTGTGCAAGGCAGTTGTCATTACTGTGACTTAAAACTGACCCTTGCATTCAGAAAGTTCAATATTTATTGTCTCCCCGAATTTAAGTTCACAGAAAGACTGGCTGCTCCCGCAGGCAGAAGGCTAATCCTACCATCGCTCATCCGTGATCAGTCCACAGCCATGTTCTCACACCTGAACAGTCCTGAGTGGACCTGCTGACAGCTACCAAAGCACCACCACATGGTGGGGATGATGCTGCTGACCAAAGCCCAGCACAAGGTTCTAAATTACACAGACGGAGTCCGTCCCCACTGACACCAGCCAGCCTTAGCTTTTCAACCAGCCTGGGAAGGAAACACAGGCGTGCAAAGCACACATACACCCCCCCAGCACACCCCGCGCAGGGGGACAGGCCAGTCACTTGATTTGCAGAGAGCTTTTCCATTTGTCCCACTCTGCTTACTGCAGCGTTCGAACAGACAACCCACTCCCCTTTCACATGCTCTGCGGTGGCCATTTCTCCAGAGCTGCCCATCATTTCCTTATCAAGCAGTAAAAACGTAGGATCACTGGAGACACAGCTCAGCCTTGCTGAGATTTCACTCTCTCAGTGGGTTGTAAATGCCCCTATAATGTTGGCTTTTTTAATCTTGTGTTATTATTACCCGCGGCTGCCATTCAGTCTGCAGAGAATAAAGCGCCAAGGCTTTCAGGACCCACACAATGGCTCTGTGCATTTGCCAGCGGTTGGACAAACAATACCTCTTGTGTTTCAGCTTTATTGGAAACCTTTTTGTTGTGGGAGTCTGACTGCATGTGTCCCTCCGCTCAGGCAATGCAGAGGTGCAAGCATGTGCTGACGAATTCGTCGGTGATTTCAGGGGCACGTGCCTCCGCAGCTGCCTAGAGAACCAACATAACAGCGTGCAGGCAGCTGCCTGCAAGCCCGGTGTGCTCCTGCAAGCCTATGGAGGGGCACGGATCACGGGCCTGCAGAGCCAGTTGGTCTTCTCTGTAGATCAATCAGGGAGTATGAAGCTGAACAGGGCTCCTCTGTGAATAATTACATTCATCTCTGCGTAAACGGTGTTGCCGGCTCATACGGAATTCTGACGACATATGACATAACTGTGAAGATGTCAAAGCTCCACTTCCCCAAATGATGTTCTTATACGAAATCTTGGCTTCCGCTTAAAACCAAAGAGCTTGAGATCCTTGTGTTTGCAAGGAAGGCTTGAAAAGTGGAACAATCAAAAAAAACACAAAGTAGAATGCAAACGAGATTTAAAAAAAATGCAGGGCTCTTCTAATTTGGGGAGACTGACTGTTTTGGTTGGTTCATTATTGCTTGCTCGCAGGGAACGCTGCAGATGCGTGAACAGAGCTGCAAATATTCCCTCAACTCAAGAAAACGAGCCATGCTGCACACTCTTCACGTATTCAAAACCCAAGAGAGAAGTCAGAAACTCACCCAAACCCACAAGTTTGACTTGTAAAACTGTTTAAAAATGCACTGGGGTTATTTCATTTGCCTTCTGGTTTTAAGCACCTGAGTCGTGTTCTCATACCACTGCTGTCTAGGCAGGAGGGCTAAATTATTTTACTGTATTTATTCCTTCCTTTTTCTTTTTTTTTTTTTTTTAATAAAAATACAGAACTAAGATTCTCATGTACTTGTAAAACTTCAGGAACAACTCCACAAAACTAGGGCAATAGAAAACATGCCAAATACTTCAAGGCTTGGCAACAGCGAGTGCCTGCCTGTCTCTCCGTGGCAGGAGGAATGTCTGTCTGTCTCAGCCAATGTTTCCGAGTAAGAATGTCTCATCCCGATAGCCCGTGCACATATAAAACACCTATGCTGTCAGCTCTCCAGGATGAGACCTTGACATTTTGCAGAAAACCACATCCCCATCTCCCCTGAATATCAGCAGAAGGCAGAAAAACCTGGTAGATCTGAAAATGTAAGAATCAGGTGCTGCCTTCAGCAAGAATTAAAGTTAAAATGCAAAAGGCAGTGGTGAAATGAGCACAGGGCAACACACTGCATTTGGAGTACTATGGAGCCGACTTCCCGGCTTCCCAGACCCCTGTGCGCAGCTGGCCTGTCCCGCTCCCTCCCTTGTGAGCCAAGAGAAGAGGTATCTTGAAGGGGAGGAAATTGAGGCTTTGCTATCTTAAAAAGAATAAATAAAAGGTAAATGGTTTCAGCACATACTGTGTTATCACGGCGATATTATGTACCTCATGCACCTGGAGAGATAAACTGCAACTCACTCTCTGAGCTCTAACTTTATGGTAACCGGGCTGGCATGGGCAGATGAGCTCTGCTCTCTGTGGACAGAGTAACTGGATTGCAATGTTCTCTTCCCAAAAAGAGTAATGAGGTGCCCAGAGAGCCTGCAGAGGTGTCAGAGAAACAGATGCTGTTAGACCCTTCGCAGGCCAAAGACAGATTAAGAGTAACACAATACCAGCATAACAGGACCTTATCAACAGCCTTGCAAGCGCTAAGAAGTGGAAGCTGAGCGAAGGCTGTGACACCTGTCTGCATCACAGCCCCGCTATTACAGCCTCCCGACTTCCCGCACAATCCAAGTGTCCAAACGGCTTTGAAGCAAGAAACAGCAAGACAGGCAGGTGAATCTGAACTCCGATCAGCTGTCTGAAGAGACGGTATGAATACCTTATGTTTCAGTAACACTTTTCCTCCACAACATTTCTGAGACATCCATTCAACCTCAACACTTCAAACCACAGAAGTAATATCTGCCCGGGTAGAGATGGGCAAATAAACACAAGTTAAATGACTGTTCAAGGTCGTCCAAGGACTACGAGAGAGACACACACGTCTAGCAAGTAGATTACTGTTCCCTTTTGAAAGGCACACAGACACACACACACGCACAGGGGATTGAAACTGCTTAGCCAGGTGTGGAGCCTGCTGTGATCAACGCAGCTTCACTGAGCAGCGACTCTTCTCACTGCTGTTTCGCTGGTGCTAAAACATAAAAAGCAAACCTTTATAACAAAATTCATTCAAACAGATGCAAATAGGGATGGGGGATTTTGCATCTGGACTAAGTTACTACAATCTACACATCCTATTTGTCTGCTAGTTATTAAATTACCCACAAGCCATCAACAATTCAAGTCTCTCTCGGAGAAGCAGAGATTAACTAGGAATTGCTATGCAGAAATGCTGCTCATATCTCTCTCTAGCGAGATCAGCCTCATGATGAGTTGCGGACATTTGGGAACAAAGGTGAGCTTTCCTGCAAGAAATGAGAGGCACAGAAAGATGGGAAAATGCTACTACGGGGAAGAGAGGATTTACAAGGCAAGAATCTATCAGGAATGGTTTCACACACACTGCAGAGCACAGACTCTGATCAAACGCACTCCTGTGTCTGGAGCACAGGAAGCCGCACTTCTGTCCAAGCACTAATGCAAATGAGATTTTCAGCGAAAGACAATGAAGCCAGTATGTAAATATTAATTTAACAATCTAGTTGACAAAGCCTCAGCTGATCTATAAATAGCTGGTTTATTAGCAGGTGATGCTGAAGGCAGCTATCCTGGCTCCTCTTCCCACAATCCCCTGTGCCGTCTTGTTTTATTGACCCCCAAGATACGACTCCAAACTGTATGCAGCTCGCTTCTCCACCGCTACCTGCAGAGTAGCTACAAACACTTGACAATACAATACATATTTATCAAGGCCCTTACGTGACAAGGATCCTGCAGCACGACGCACACCACGGCTCACAGTCCTCAATTAAAGAGAGCAAATGGTTTAGAAAATCAGAAAAATCATGGAGCCTTGCTTTTAAGCAGGAGGCGGCTGAGGAGCTGGTCACTCAGGGACCATCAGGCATTTAGGGAATGATTGACACAGAGCCAGAGCCAGGCACCATCCCTCTGCATTTACACTGCACACTTGGCAAACTAAGCCTCAAGGATAGCGACACGTTTAATAACTCTAGGCCGCCAAAGAAGCATTTTGCCATCTCAAAACAAGATGTCAAAATCCTAATCTCTTTCCACAGTTTTACCTCATCTAGAATTATTATAATGCTTAATAAATCTTACAGTTCTTTACCATCCCTTTGGGCCGCACATGCAGGAATCCCTTCTTTCACACGGGCACAAGACAGCTGTTCGACAACGGATGGCAACACCACAGCAGAGTTTCGGGCCAGCGGTCCAGAATCCTGCATCCTGGTAAAACTGCCAGGGCATTTGGATCGACACAACAGAATTGCCCAAACTGCAGGATGGCCAGCATCCATGGAAACCACGAGAATTATGATGTTTTAGGCTATTCACATGGATTTGTATATATTCTTCGGAAGTCTTTTAAAGCCTTGGTCTTCCTTTTGCTGCAAAGAACAGTGACAACATACTTGACGGGTTGGGCTTGTAAATAGGCAGATTGAATTAGAGGAACAGAATGGACTTTGTTATCCCTCCCTCCCACTTGCCTCAAGTTTCTAAAGAAGCCTTCTGAACACAAGAAGTCACTATGTTACTGCTTATCATATGGCTAGGAGAAAGAAAGGGAAAAAAAAATGAAGAAAACCATATAATCAACACTTTTTTGCATAAGGTCCATCATATTCTTACAGCCTGTACAGTGGCAGGCCCTAGAGTTTACCCTAGCAGGGAACCTGCTGTGCCGGGCACTGCATCAACCCCGGCACGGGCAGAGCCCGCACTCATGACAGGGAAGTCTACACTGCAGTCGGAGCGTGCACAGAGGCGTACCGGAGCTAGGCTGGCAAAGAGTCCAGGTACATACCCTGCACACAGCCTACCCGGCTGCTGCACCCTCGCTTCTCAAGGCTGCCCCATCGATTAGGTGATAAATATTTCCAGGACATCAACTTGCACTCCCGTGGCACAGCAGATAGGCTCCAAAAGATCCCAGCGATCCGCACCAATGGAAGTAAGGTTCCCTATGCAGCAGGCTTTAGGCACAGGGCTGTTCCTTCATTTGCCTGAACAACAAATGTTTACAAATCTTGTATTTAAAAGTTTTAAATACAAGGGTTAAACCGATATTTATATGATTGCAACCCTGTGATGGTCTTGCAGTCTGGCTTTTATGACCACCAGGGACTGTGAAAAGGAAACTTTTGCAATAAAGCTCACTTACTAAACTATCTTTTCCAAGTGGACGTAATTCTGTTTTCCATTATTGATGGAAATAACATAGAGGAGTTTGACTTGGTAGAATAGAAACTTCAAATAAAGCCATGCTCAGAAACCCTATGGAATTTAGCAAGAGAAGTGCTACACATTGCCAAATTGATCATAAAAAGAAATAAGTTGTTCTCATTAATCAACTAGGAAAAAAAATAGTATAGTAATAGATTTGCAATCATCTTTGCTATATTATTTACTCTAATAAAACAGTCATAAATCTAATAGGAATAGATGTAAGCAGCACCAAGGAAAAACTGAAACATTTTACATAGTTCAGTAAATGCAGGATGCTGCAACAAGGCTGCAGAATAGCCTTCCCAGGAGAAATCCACACAGCTGCAGTCTCCTTTCTCTTTGATGTAAAGCTCCATATAAACCTGGAGTGCTAAATGACCGAAAAGAAGCTCGTTCTCTTCCCCAAACCTCAACATGTGCCATGTCCTGTAGCTCTTGCAAAGTTGCTGCTTCCTTCGCCTGCTGTCTCCTTTTCATATCCATTGCCCAGATCCTCGATTTCACAGCCCAGCCAGCTGTAATCCAGGAGCGCTTGCAAGCCAGGACGCAAAGAAAAGTTTAACAAAGTTTGGTTCTCTCTCAAGTAAATCTCGAGCAACTACAGCACAGATGAAATCCAACTTATCCAGAGTAATTTATTCTTCACGCTTGTTTAAACATGGTCACTCACCGAGGACAGACTGGCAGCCTTCTCTGTGGGTTGCAGACTCCACCGCACTGCTAGGAACTGTGCTGAGACAAGTCCACATCACACGTCAGTGGAGATGGACTGCACCCTTCAGCTCTGGGATGGAAAGATCAAACTGCTAGATAGGTTCTCTTCCTTGCCGGGTACACTGATTTTTATCAACGGGAAAAGCCAATTAAAGTTGATAAAGACACATTCTCTGCTGATTTTTCCTTACTGCCCACTGCTCAGTGCTAGTATAATGGATAATGTTCTGCCTGTGGGTGTATTTTCTAAGATCTGTCAGTTCTGACAGCATTTTGGCACCTGGATAACTCAAGATTTATATGGAGGGTCCAGGAACGCACCATTTCTCAGCAGCTGATGGGTACATTTTTCAGCAGGGCTTCCCTAATTAAAGGGCTAGAAAGAGATGTGATCAGATTGATAGGTTTTACAGTCACATGTTTTATGCTTAGTTTGATGAATTATAAATCATCTTTTGCAACTTTTCAAACATGTGAGAAGAGCATGCAAGAGAAACTACAGCAATATGTCCAAGATATCAAAATACAATTACTTATTTTCAAATTTCACCTCTGCCCCTATGGCAAGACCATTGAAGACATACTCAAGAAAAGAAAAAAAAAATATATATCAAAAAGAAAACTGATGCTATGAAATGAGACACTGCTGCTCTGGAGGTACTCCCACATGGAAGTGTTTTATTCCAGATGGGACACAAAAGGTGCAGCCCTCCTCCTTCGAGCATCACCCTAGGCTGGGAACACCGCACTGGTATTGAGTGCCTCACACTGCTCAATTAGCGACCTCCCCTGCCAGACCAGTGGGAAGTTTTGCCTTGTCCTCTGCTGTCACAGCCTTGTCTCGGGGCTAGAGAAACCACTATCATATTTAATGCTTTTGACTTTAATACCTGTAAAACTATGTGAAGACAATGTATTCTGTGCTGGTTTCGTTGTCTCTGTCAGAGCCCCTTCCGTATATATAGTGAAATACAACTCCAGAGAGGCCAACGGCAAGATCTTTCAGAATAACCACAACTTGTTTTGGTCTTAACTGGATCTGCAAATACTGAGCTCCTCTTGGGGGGGTGAGGGGAGAACAACAACAATAAAAAACCCCAAAAAACAGGATGTGAGAGCCCAGTACCACAAAGCGAAAGTTCAAGTTCCTTGTTGCCAGAGTGTTGTTCGGACCAATGTAGCCTTAAAGCTATAGAGAAGAAAGTCATAGAGTAACAATCTGGAATGGGGAAAAATATTCATCGGTAATTTAAAACATGAAACTGAAGAAATACAATGCAGAGCAACCAGGATGTGAAAAGCATTTCCAGGCACTGAGAGGTTAAAACAATTATTTGAACAGCTGGGAAAATTAAAATGGTAAAATAATAGCTACCCTTCAAAATTCTACAGATGCAAAGAGACTCTTCAATGAATAACTGATAAAGGGGAAAAAACATTTTAAAAGAGAAACTGTTTCACGCATGAAGGTCATACAAGTAACAGCTCCTCTTAAGAACCTGGATTTTCAGACTTGACAAGAGATGAAGCGGTGGGGTTAACACAGCAGCCTTTTACCTCTAGGGATCCAGGGTCAAATCCTGAATACTCCAAGTTACACATGAAAGTGACTTCGGGCATATCCTTTCTACTGCTTTTTTGGAAACGGTTCTCCACCACAGCAAAAGCAAGGTCACATAGGATCGCGCCGGAATTGTTGTAGCAGTTTGTTTGCTTTCCCAAGGAATTCTCCCAGCGCTGGCACAGCCTCAACTGCTGCAGCAACTGGTGCAATGTTTGAGCAGACAGTTCAGGTGATTTTACTACCCCATTATCCAGAGCTCCCCTGTACACACAACCTTGCTCTGGCAAGAACATGGTGGTATGCAACTTTTCAGACAAAAAAAAAAAATAAAATCACAGTCTGTAATGAGTGGCTTGACTACTGAGAAAAGGTCTGAGAGGAAGAATAACGCCAGCCAGGACTGCAGCGTATGAGCCATGGTGTCCACAACGCTGCTCATCGGGACAGGGTACACGGACAGACATACCCTGGGAGGCTCAAAGCTCCAGCAGAGCCATCTTCAGGGCAGGGAGGAGCTGAAAGAACACAGCTGGGGAAGGTCTATCTGCCACTTGGCTCCAGCTACCTTCGTGGGCAATGAATCCTCTCTCTCTACTAGCTATTTTAAAACAAGAAACCAAAAATTTTCAGAAAGTAGAGAGAAAATTGACAACTGAATATGTAGCACTGCAGAGAAGAAATCAGCTGCACGGTGCCAGCTCTTGTTTCCGTTCCTCACCCACTTCAAATGCACAACCTCTTCCACATAAATACCGAGCAAACTGTTACAAGGACAGCAACTGAACACACCTCATCAGAGTCCAAAAACATGGATCCTTTGGCAAAAAAAGGCAGAATCAGAACAGAAGGCCAAATCCATCCACCCCAGCCGTCAGTTCTTCTATCATTCACACATATCGTTTCACCAGTCACCAACTGGAGAGTCTTAACTCTGCTTTTTCCTTTAAGTCAAAGAGAGAAATTAGCATAAACACTGAGGTCCTCTTACAAGGGGACTTTTTCTCCAATCAAAAGAACTTGTTATTTCAGCATTATTAGAGCATTTCTGAAGAACTAAGATGTAGCCGCCTCAGTCTCTATGTTTCTTCTCTCTCCAGAGCAGAGCCTGCTTTAACCTACTTTGAACACAGTTGTTGTACTTCTCCAGTGGGCAATCACCTCGTATTGAGTCCTGATACTGTCAGGTACCTCCTCTGATGAGTTAGGGTCCTCACTAGTCAATGACACTAAAAGAAAACACGAAGAGCATGAGCCTGCAGCCTCCCCCATGCTTCTTGCTACAATCACCTTGAACACTCCCTGCCATGTAGACCAGGTTTGACCACTTTAAGGATCATAACCATCCAACATGTTGCATAAAGGAGTAGTTCTTACCCTGTGTCTATGACAAACCAAAGCAGCCTGTGCTACAGAAAGTAACATGGCAGACAGAAGGTTTCCAATAGAGGTCTTGACTTTCCCATGGTCCCGAGGGAGCCTGTGACACATCTTTAGGCGAGTCAGGATCCTGGTATTCTGCCAAACTACATACATTTGGTCTAAACTAAAATTATGACTGCAGCTTTAATTCAATACGCTTTCCTTCACTTCCGATCTTAATCTGCTGGCAAGAGCTGTNCCCTTTAGGTGACTACATCACTGTGCTGCCTGAACAGATGCCAGCAGCTAGAGCTGCACAGCAAAATCATTTAGGAAATTCACCAGCTGGGTACATAACCTGCCTTAGCAGAGCTTCCTACTCATACTGGGAAACCTGCAAATCCATCTCTGGTATCTTGTCATGGCACTGGTTGTGATGAGAAGGTGGAACAGGGCTACCCCAGCCTGTCCCCTCACCGTATCAGTGTGAAGATCAGTTATCAGTCTTTTACTTGCCCAAGGCAAACAGCATCCTGCAAGGTTGATGTATAGTTAGATAATGTACTTCGGGATCCTTCAGGGTTAAAAAAAAAGTGCATAAATCTGACAGGATGAGAAAGAAGCTGAAGCAGAAAAAGAAGGTGTGAGGCTTACACAAGCACCCACACCTCTCTACCCTCCTTCCATGGAGTCTCTGAATCTTACCCGTGTTTCCTGAAGTCAAACTCCCCTGTGCCAAGCAGCTTTCATGTTCAGTGAGGAGCACAGGGGGATGCAAAGGATTACTCTACGTCCTTACGAACTTCCAGCACTCAGAACCCAAAGACTTCCTTTGCTCCTCTGATCAGCCATGTTCAGATGCATACTTAAAAATAAGACAGACACTGAACTCTGTCTTGCCCCCTGAGGGAGCTGCAGCCTCCTCTTTCCAAACCGCCAGTTCAGTGCTGCAGGGAATAGGCAGCCTGGTGTCAGCTCCAATACAGACTTTAAAATGAAAGGAATGCAAACGAAGGGGACAGAAGAGAGACGAGAGGAGGGAGGGAGAGGGTGCAGAAACACTACAAGCAAGCAGGTGAAAAAATGAAGACGGGAGGAAAGGAAACATCTGAGCCTAGAATCTAGAAAGAGGCGAGTAAATAAAGAGACAGAAGGAGGAGGAGGTGGCAAAAATAGGCAACAGCATACATCTAGCTTGCTTGTACATACTACTAGAAAAATCCTATAGGTGGCCAGGACTGCTCATGCTAGGTGAGGAGGAGGATATTACTCACTTATAGTGATATCACTGAGCCACACACGGTTTAGAATATATGTGAAATACCCACAGCTTGAGTTTCAATCGCAGAATGTCACAGAAGAGCCCTCGAACAATTTATCCTTGCACATAGCTCAAACATTTGCTATGCACAGTCCTGAACTAATGGAGACCCGCCCCAGTGCTAGCATGGCATTCCTACAAACTTGAATTCGGCACACTGAAAAAAAAAAAAAACCCAACAAAAAACCCCAAATGACAACCAAGAATACCATGGAGAAAGTAACTTGGCAGTGCTATACAGCACTTGATTCTGCTGTCAGTGGGTCAAAATAGGGATTCCTCAATGCTGCACGTTCTAGAACCTCCCCAACAGGGTTGGCAAATTTCTGGTGTTTTGAAGCTTAAGACAAAGATTCCAGGTAGCTAATCTCAGGTAAACAGTTTTGAAAGCCTCAAGACATTGTTGGTCTCTTAAGGAAAAGGGGGGGAGGGAGAAATAATCAAGTGCATACCTAGAAGTAAACTTGCAAATAAGAAATGACAAGTCAGAAGTCAGGAGGACAGGTTCTTACAGATCTACAACACCCAATTTCAGAAGCTCATCAAAACTTCAGTGGCACTTGAGAAGTTTTTGCCAAGATCAAGAAACACTTCCAACTGTTGATTCTGATGCAATTATCAGGAAGAAGATGAGCTTGCCTGAGGTGAAACACGCAGTATGGTGTGAACTTACCTTCCTGTTGTTACGATGGACCAGGTACCATGGTCAAGTACAAATCAAAACTGATGAAGCCAAGGAAAGTACCAACAGAGAGAGCAAAGCAAGAACAAAGATGGAGTAAGAACCAAGGACCACGAGGAAAAGCCGACACACAGCCTAGAGGCTTGTGGAGCAGTTCAGAGACACTGAAGAAATTCCCTGACATACCTGGCTGGTAGGTTGTCCTGGTCATCAGTCAGATCCAAATTTGCTGGGGATTAATTGCAGACTACAGATTAACACGCAATCCTAACCTTTTATCCTCATGACAGCGTACTAGACTGCTGTGCTTTGGAAGACTCTTCTCAAGGGAAGATGCCTACTTCGACCTTCAAGCACCACAACCCTCCTACTGCTTTATGTTGTCCCTTAAGAAAAGCTTTTCATAGCAGCAATGACAGCTTTTTGCACTGAACAGCTGGAACCAAAGTCAAAGCACAACCTGGCAGTTTTCTTGGCTGAAGAGAGATGTCATTGAATCCACGAGTCACAGGCAAAAAGCCCATATTGACAAAGGTTTGAGACAGTGGTTCAAGATATTAAGAGAGCCAGAACTGCAATTTGCAGGATTTACAAGAAGAATATTTTGAACCTTATCCTTCTGCTACGGCTGGCATCCAGGGATTATCTCCCTTACTTCTCTCCTTTAAATATTTTTTTCTCCATAACACCTATCAAAGCCACCATCTTCCCAGCAGGAGCAGCCAGGACTTGCTGTCAGGTCTCCCCAGATGCTCACATTAGCTGGCTCTCTTCTCCATGTGGGAAGTCTCAGATCCCACAACTCTGCAAAGCAAGGATTTGGATCCGAGATTCACGTTTCCATGAGGGGATTCCTGTTATTATAGCAGATCTGGTTCCAGGCACAGCCACTGTGAACTACGTGACAGGATATGAATCCTCTTCTATATATTCCTGCTGTGTGATCTCACTCTTCATTTCTTCACATCCCCCTTTTCTCTATAGTATTGCAACACTTCATTGATCCAACACAGTCGACAAGAGAGCATGAAGGCAAAGGCAACCTCTCAGATTGGAACAGCTGGTTTTCTTGATGGCATCATGTCCCAAAGAGAGGTAAGGAATCACAAGAAAAGAGACTGCTTATTCTCAACAGCAAACAACTCCACACCAGAGAAGAAAGCACAACGCTGCTGACTGTGAGAAAAAGGCAGCAGTGGGATTTTGAGTATATTTCACACTCCTTGATGGATCATGCCTGAAGATTTTGTGGGAAAGCGGAGCACAGAGGAAACCATGCTTCAAAGCCTATCACTGTACTCAGAGGGCCTGTGAAAACTTTATAAATACGATCCCCTGCTATACTGTCCAAATCTCGCATGTAGACGTGCTGACACGACCGATTCCTCAATGGCCACACTCCACAACTACTATGCCCCACTGCCACAAAGCTTTGGAATAAGCTCCTGTCAGTCATGCCAAAGTAGGCTTATTGATAGATGGACAAGGATGACCAGCAGGGACCAAAAAAGACGGTCAAAAGTCACTGACCCTGTGACCAAGCTCTGAACAAGGACTGCTAGACATAATAGCCACCCACGTCACAGCCAATGACCACACTGAGTACCCACCCGTGAGCTGACAAATCTTAGGCTAGTCCACTCAAACACAGTTGCCTGTTGCACTAGTCCTTGGATTCGCCGTAGGAGCGCAACGTTGCAAGGTCTCCTCTCATCTCCACCACTGTCCTGCCTTAACACACAGCAGCAAAAACAAGCTACCAAGGAACCAACAACTGCCTGCCGGTTGATAAGAAGGAGAAGGTGCTGAGGCCAACGAGGCTCAGCAGTTGCTCTGGTCCTCAGAACTTAAATTTCCGAACATTTTTCCACATTTGACTGAACAACACAAAAAGGAGTGCAGGAAGCAAGACCACAAACTACCTTAAATGCATGAGCTCTTTTGTCCTTCCAGCTTGTTCACACCTAATACCATACCTTTTATCTCATCCTAAAATAAGAGAACATAGAATCACAGAATTGTTGAGGTTGGAAGGGACCTTTAAGATCATCAAGTCCAACCATTAACCTAATCTGACAAAACCATTTCTAAACCATATCCCCAATTCCCCCGTCTACCCTTTTTTTAAACACCTCCAGGGATGGCGAATCCACCACCTTCCTGGGCAGCCTATTCCAATGTTTGATAACCCTTTCAGTGATTTTTTTTTTTCCTAATATCCAATCTAAACCTCGCCTGGCATAGCTTGAACTCATTTTCTCTTGTCCTATCACTTGTCACTAGGGAGAAGAGGTCAGTCCCCATCTCTCTACAACCTCCTTTCAGGTAGTTGTAGAGAGTGATAAGATCTCCCCTCAGCCTCCTCTTCTCTGGGCTAAACAGCCCCAGTTCCCTCAGTCGTTCCTCATAAGACTTGTCCCCCAGACCCCTCACCAGCCTCGTTGCCCTTCTCTGGACACGCTCCAGCACCTCAATGTCTTTCTTGTAGTGAGGGGCCCAGAACTGAACACAGTACTCCAGGTTGGGTCTCACCAGTGCCAAGTACAGGGGGATGACCACTTCCCGAGTCCCGCTCACCACGCTATTCCTGATACAGGCCAGGAAGCCGTTGGCCTTCTTGGCCACCTGGGCACACTGCCGGCTCATATTCAGCCGGCTGTCCACCAACAGCCCCAGGTCCTTTTCCACCAGGCAGCTTTCGAGCCACTTTGCCCCGAGACTGTAGCGCTGCATGGGGTTGCTGTGACCCAAGTGCAGTACGCGGCACTTGGCCTTGCTGAACCTCATACCACTGGCCTCGGCCCATCAATCCAGCCTGTCCAGATCCCTCTGTAGAGCCATCCTACCCTCAAGAAGATCAACACGCCCGCCTAGCTTAGTGCCATCTGCAAACTTACTGAGGGTGCACTCAATCCCCTCGTCCGGGTCATTGATAAAGATGTTAAAGAGAACCGGCCCCAGCACCAAGCCCTGGGGAACACCACTTGTGATCAGACACCAATTGGGTTTAACTCCATTTACCACCACTGTCTGGGCATGGCCATCCAGCCAATTTTTTACCCAGCAAAGAATATACCTGTCCAGGCCATGAGCAGCCAGTTTCTCCAGGAGAATGCTGTGGGAAACAGTGTCAAAAGCTTTGCTAAATCCAGGTAGATAACATGCATTAAAGGATCAAGCTATCCACTTCTGAAAGCTGGGCCCTCACCGTAGTCCCCTCTTGCAACAAGGGGTTTGTGTCCATTTCTCAAAACCAAAGATGGAAATCAATACTTGGACTGAGAAAGCATATTCCAAAGGACAATCCCTAAAAAAAAGGCTGCTCTCTTCTCGTTGCTGCAGTGCCACCCTTGTTGAGTCTCTCCAATGAAGCCAATTATAGCGGTAAGTACAAGTCAGCCTCTCAAACATTTAGGCAAGCTGGAGTTCTCAAGTGGAAATAAGCAATTTCATGAGCAGCAGAATTGAAGTCACTTGGATTCCTCCAGATTCCTGTCTCAAAGTTAAGTTCCTCTGTGACCAAACTGATGTCTAATAAAGGGTGAGTCGATACCATTCCCTCCTGCACAAGCAACTCTGGGGTCCCTTCCCTCCACCTAATTGCCTGCTTTCACAAGATATACAGGAACTTATTACTTCAGAGCCTTTGTGCCTTCTGAGGAACATCACCGCAACTTGCCAGCAGGTTCAGAGCACACAGCGAGTGGGACAGAAACGAAGCTCACAGACGCACACCGTGGTTACGCCAGTCCCATTTCCTTAATCAGGGTAAAACTGCAGACACGGCTAGGGGGAAGCCATACATTCAGGGGAGGTGCTGGCACATGAAACCCAGAACAGTGTTACCCATGACACCTGAGCGGGCTCTGCCCTGCTCTCCAGGGGCTGCTCTGTATACGGCAAAGCTCCTGACCTTCCAACATCTGTTCAGTTTTATACAAAAGCAAGTCAGGGCCCTGTAAGGCAGTACAACATCTTTGTTGACATTTCAGTCCCTGGGAGAGAAGCCCTCCTTTGGCTTTGTGTCAGACACCTTTGGCTATGTCAGAAAATAGCACATAGCCTGTTCTCTCAAGCAAAGCCGTTTGCCTGCGCAAAGGTTCCCGGCAAACAGACAGGAGGCAGCAGCTGGAGGAAAGAGACCTGGGATCACTGCACACAATCTCACCTTTTATTATTTATCCACGTTTACTGAACACAGCCTGGCTCTAATCCATCAGTGCAAGAAACCTGCTAATACATGTACATGATTGGAGAGAGACTTTCCTGCATTTTATGGGTCTCTATTGCAGCAAATGTCAAGGCTCAGCAAAACAAGAAGGCACTAGGAACTGTCTCGCTCAGCCTGGGATCTCTCTCTCTTGCTTATCTCCCAACCAGCACAGATTTGATACTGCATTAAACAAGGAACTTGAGAGCATTCTGTTGTCTCAAGTTCATGCCATAGCTTTGTGTGTACATAAACCCGCCAGCAGCACAAGCTAGAACAAAGTATGACTTTCAAATTTAACAGCTTCCAAAATGCTTGTTCTTGAACAAAGTGGCACCCCATGTGCCTCAGACATCTGGCAAAGGCTGGAAAGAGGGGAATTCATTAGAACATTACACCTGTCTGTCCTCAGCAATGAACCTGTTTCTGCTCCAGAGAGGTCAATCTGGAGTCTCTACAGATGCTTCTATGTTGGCTTTTGCAGAACAATAAGGTGGTCACTGGTGCAGCACACAGTCTCCACAAAAATTTCTCTAGCACACTCCAGACCTACCACAGTGCCTTCATCATGTCAGCTCAAGGTACACACAGCTGGGAAGAATCCTACCTGGATCACAGCATCCAATACAATTTTCAATGGCCGTCTCCTTCTACAAGACTTGAAAAGATTTTCTGAGCCTCAGGATACTCCTGAACACACTTAGGCTTAGTACTAAAAGACCAAATACAACTATGATGCGCCCAGGAAGTTAAACGGTACTGCCAGCATCCTAGGGCCCAGAAATATTATGGGGCTTGTTAGATGATCATAAACCTAAGTAGGGCACCTTCAGCACTACTGAAGACAAGAGCTCTCAACTGTTCCTGCTGATAAAGCCCGAGGGAACCTCTTGTGTTCAACCTCAGCAATTGGTGTACACTTGAATCCAAGAGAAGACACAGTAGTCGTGTGTCAGAGAGCCCGGAGGGTCATTAGAAGTACCCATATAATTTACCGACATACTGTGTTTAGCTGCAGCCAGTGCCTCAAAAGAAGTATAAATTTTCTCCCTTCTTCCGTCCATTAAAAGGAATCAGGAGAAGCACTCAAACATACAATTAAGATGGCATTGAGATGGGACAAACAAACAGGAATTCAGTCTCCTTTCCCATTCCTTTGGAGAGATCAACAAGTCTCCATATCATATGTATAACCAGAAAATCTTCTATTCTGTCAAAGAACTTCTTTCATAAAGTTATCAAGTACATAATTGAAACAGAGTATCTTACTTGCTCTGCTGCCTCACCCAGAAGATAAAAACCTCAGTTCTTTCATATTTAGAAACTTTCTGATTTTTTTTTAATCTTATGCCAATGTACTCCTCTAAATTACACAGCTCTTCCTGAAGTTTATACCACAAAGATGTGTTTACTTATACTTTTCTTCTGAACCTCTCTCTCTGATCCTGAAGTATGCAGATAATCACTTTGCCAACTATAGTTTCAACCCTTGATCCAAAGGCTTACAGTCCTGTCAGTGAAGAGATTCGCATAGAAGAGTGTCTTTTAAATAGCAGCAGCACGGGGACCCATCACATAGCTGGGCATTGCCTGTCTGACCCCTAACGGGCAGCCATACAGAACCCACAAATCAGTTCAGTCCAGTATCACTTCCCTACTTCCACAACAGTCAAGAGATCGCTACATAGAAAAACCTCAAGAACAGAAAGAAGGTGCTGTTAGTATAACATCTAAAGAAGAAAGGTGTGGTCTGGACAGAAACTGAATCACTTAAGTAGCTGGGTTGGGGCACTGCATAGTACTAAAGAAGAGAATAGATGTAGAACAACTGCAAGTCATGAGTAGGAAACGTCATTCAGAAAAATCAGACAAACATAAAAGTTTTACAGCAGTCTGGTCTGAATGAAAGGGGAAAAAACGTCGCAGATGCTATCATTTCACAAGTTTTTAAACTTGCTTTTTGTTCAGTTATTTGATTTCCTGAGGATATATGTTGTGAACGAAACTTCAAGCAAGCACAAGGGAGATGTGAAGATCCAGGAGTCTGTACAGGTGCAGGTAACAGTAATGGGAAGGTACCATCTCCGACCTGCCAGAAGGACAGTGCCACCTGCCAAAGGCTTGCATGACCTGGGTAAGTAGGTGCTCCCTTCAGTTTTTAAGACAGTGTTCACAGCATATAAATCACCAGAACACTTGAAATCACCCTCACCAGCAAACTCAAAGAGAAATCCGGGAAACAAGTAAATGAAGAAAAACATTCTCCATTTCAGGATTGAAGTACACACTCCACAGAGAGGAAGCTGGAATGGCAACTGTGTGCACTTCAACCTGTTCAGGAGTTAAAAAAATAAATAAATCTCATGATCTTCTTTCACCAATGTTAAATCCATTCTGAGAAGGGAACTAGGTACAAAGACACAAAAACGCTGCAGATGTACTTGTGACTGTTCAGAGCTCCCAGTCCCCCAATAAAAGAACAGTGTAATAATGCCTTACTAATAGACTGAACCAAGTAACCCTTAGCTTTCTGTTACACAGCTCAGTGAAGTAACCCAACAGATGATCTGCTCAGAAAAATAAACCCAGGCATTGTGGGCAACAAACGCAGACAGATAAACTGGGAGAGAATGCAGAGGCTGATGGGTAGAGGTAATCGGAAATGACAGAAAGATAAGCAGGCAGAGGGCAAGCAGAGAGCTTGAAGGACAGAGGAAGAAGAGCTGAGATTTTACAGCATACAGATATTTGAAAAGTTAAATCAACAGCTTTCCAATAGCATTATTTTAAAAATCATTCCCCCTAATATATGCAGGGAACCAGCTGCTTGCAAAACAACCTTTAAACCCTACCTACTGTACCTTATTAGACTAATTCAGAGCTCGAGGTTGGCTGATCCTGAAATCCATTTATACAGGACAAACAGGCATTCAGCAGGGACAAAGAGTGAACACATTGTCAAACTAATTTTGTCTGTGTTTCTGGATGCACACCCAGGCTTAGCACAGTAGAGCAGCACGCTCCTCCAACTTCAGAAGCAACAGGATACACGAGATGTTGCAGCACCATCCTAACTCAAGGCTTCGCTACCTGCTTCCCTCAACTTACAAAGGCAACAATCTACTTATAACAAGTGTTGGCTTTCTGGACAGCTTTTGTGAATGCAGAGGTCTTTAAGAGCCTTTCACAAATTCCTAAAGGCCCCCAAAGGCCTCTAACCAAAAAAGATGTTATAACCAAAAGAAAGTTTCTTGCCAAGAGATGAAAGATCAGCAGCAGAACGAAGTCTGGCACTACATTCAGATCAATGTAACACTCAGCCTTCAACGTGCCTTGTTTCTATATTTGAAGAACTTGTCTCCAGAAAGGTTACTTAAACCGGCTCGGGAAGATCTAGCTAGGACTGATACCTTTAAATGGCTTTGGATGCATCACAAGTATACTAGGTAATATCTCCCGACAAGGAGGCCTGTTGGGCAGACAGTGTCACAGCAGGGTGAAACCCACAAACAGGCATGATGCAGAAAGAAACTTCCCCACAAAGTTCAGATTTTGTAACAGATGAATGCTCCACAGTCTTGGACAGAGAGGCTCTGTAGCGAGAACAAACACTAGCAAGCACCATCAGGGCAACTTCCCCAAGCCTTCTCCTCCAACATGCTACAGGTCTGACAGGAAAAGGATTGGCTTCCTACTGATAGGAGGGCTCGTCCATCCTTCATTAACTTCCCAAGTTCTCTCTGGCACTGCAAAGAAGGGCTAGTTAGGGCAGCGCTGCTTACTTGGTAGCAGCTCTTCCACTGGATTGGGAGCAATGCTACCAGATAACCCCTGTACATGCTACCTACAGAGACACATTCAGCTGTGTTGATGGGCGAAGGCTTTAAATTCTATCAGTCCTCACCGTATTCAGCCCCAAGACCTGCTAACAAAAACACCTGATGGATGGTGTGTAGAAACTGCAAACTGCATGTAGCAGGAAACCATCCTGCACAGGCTACAACCAACAAGGAGCATAACAAATCTTTGGTTTCCCCAGTTCGTCATGAAGACTTTGGCATCACTGATATAATTTCCCAAGTTATAGCCAAGTTGTCAGAGAATGGATCTAACATTAGCACGGAAGTTATGGAAGTCAGGGCTATTTTGGAACTTCTTGGGGAGTCTGAAGGCATTTGACCACTGACCTTGTGTTTCTAACCAGCAATTGCTATCGACAGCAATTTTTGTGGATCTGTTTCAATCTAACTTCAGCAGCAAAACACACAGTTTAAAAATTGGAAATCAACTTCCTTCTGTCCAAGACTGCTTGGTCATCAGTCTCCCGGAATTAATCTGAGTAAGAATTTCCACTTCCAACTTGCCAACACAGTGCTACAAATCTTTTGTGAAAAAATCTGGCATTAAAACAGCATGATGTATCACAACACACTCTCACCCCCAAGCAACTATTCCTGTACTAGATTAGCCCAGCTGAATACACGCTACAGTTCTCAGGAAAACGCTGCCTAACACACCACACAGAGAGCACAGAATTGGAGAAACCTGTTAGATACAGTAGACCCACGTAGGTCCCATTAATTTAAGCCAAAAGAGAAGTAATTTTTAAAAAGACAGAGAGAGAACAATACATCAGAGAAATACACTACTTCCTTGATAGTGCTTGGCCTTTGCTTGAAATTTTGATACCCAACTTCAAATAAGCCTTTTCAGATTCATTCACACAAAGACCACATCACAGCATCAAGTCAGCTATGACTTCTCGTTCCTGACCAACTAGCTCTTATAGTATTTTTATTATGGAAAAATTTTTAGACTGCTTCTAAACTAGTTCAGGCAAACTAAGTTTTAAAACAAAAAGAGCTGTAGTACAGAACTCATTTTAGATGTTATAAAATACCTAATAGTTCAACTTCAGGAATTTTCATGGTATTCTGACTTCTTTCCCTCTTATAACAAAGTTGCATTCAAAACCATCTGTGAAATACGCATATTCAGATTAACTTTACCTGTAAGTGTATCTGAGATCAGAACCATCAAGCAAGAAATTAGACCCAAAGGCAATTCTGCCTCGCTGTAACATCAAAAAAACCCAAAACTGAGAAAACCACGGAGTGTGCGTTATACTGCTAGACAATAGATTGTTTTTGAGAAGAGAAGGGGTCAGAAGCCCTCCTTCCAGACCAGGCAACAGGTACAAGAACTCAAGAGGAAAAGATGATGCAGGGTATGGACTAAGGATCTCTGGAAGAGAAGCCTTGAAGCAGAGCCAAGAGAGCAGAAAAGTTTAAAGCTCGTTTTCTTCAAAAATTACAAACACCATGAGATGCCTCATTTGGGGTTTATGTGGACTGCAAACAGCAGACAGAGAGAGGTACTTGTTCGAGAGAGGTACTTGTTCACGTGGGTTAGTAAGTGCTGATGACATGCCAGGCTGTGGGGAACATCAGGGCTTCATGAAGTGCTGAAACACAGAGCAAATAAAGAACTTATGCCTCCAGTTTCGTAAATACCATGTATTGGCAGCAGCCATTTCCATTTTAAGTGGGCCAGCATTTTACTCTGGGACATGCCTCATATATTAAGACGGCGGTTTAGGTCCTTTCAGGCAGCTCTGTATTTTTAGTTTATCCACTGATAAACTCTAGAGGATATGAAGTGTTGTGTATGGACCCAAGACTCACCAGAACCAAGAACTGCTGCCTTAAAAATCACGACAATAACTGTTTCCATCCTTTATAATTAGAAGAAAATTATGGATCCTTTTCACCTTTGCAAATAACAGGTCAGGGTATGCTTGGGTACAGTTAATCCACTGCTGCTCTCCTCTGTGTTTACGACTAAACAAACAGCAGCTGCCTGCAGCTTGCGGCCTCTCCACCGACTCCCTTGTGGGGACCATTTATTGAGTCATAAACTCCTCCGATAGTGTTATCACCACAGCATTTGCACAAATAAAGGTTGGAAGAGAGAAAGATTAAAAAAAGAGAATTGACTTTACAGAGAAGGCAAGACAAACGCTTTACAGATATGTTTGCTTTGAGCAAGGACTGACCGACAAAAGGCAGGGCAGGCGTATACCTGGCTGAGGATGGCTGAGCGTATCATCCTCCTGATATGAAACACAGATTTATCTGAAACTACAAAGCTGAATTACAGAAAGCTCAAACAACCCTAAAGCCTTCCAAGTTAGATACATTGCATTTCAAGTAGCAGACCGTGTGATATAGTTATATCTTCTCGATGAGACTTCAACAGCTAAGATCTACCTCTGCAGAATCCCGGTGGAGGAGAAATCCTGGCATTTCTCAAGTACAGATGTGGACCTCACTATACCCAGCCAAAACTTTCTTCCCCCAGCCACACACACTGACTGCTGCTCTCTACCCCCAGTAAGTACAGAAACCATCTATAAAGCATTTTGCAACCCATCAGAACGGAAACAACTCTTTAATAAGAGCCTAATGATCCAAAAGCATACCTGCAGTGCAGGCAGTGGTATCCAGCGCATCCCAAAGCTGTTTCTCTTAAGCAGAGAGAGGTTCAGGCTGCAGAAACGACAGCTCCCACCAGGCCACGCTTCAGCAGGATCCAAAATGCTTGAGCGAAACTGCTCCATCAGGATGAGACACTGCACGACTACCTGCGGCATCTTCTCAGCAATCTAGGTCACTGCCCACAGATTAGAGACAAACTTCCAGCAGAGCTGCAATGCTTTGCTCTGTGTGCCAAACGGGAACTGGGCTTTCACAGGGATCACTGGGAAAAGTAGGAGCAGTAAATTGACCACATTCCTTTTTATTACAGTCAAGGGCAAAGAAGAATGCAGTCAACTCATGGTTATGTTAAAAGTCTACCTCTGCTGGAATCCAGACAATCGGTGTTTTGCAAGGGCTTGTTTGCATAGCAGAGTGACTCACAGTAAACGAGTGTGAATTTTCCCTGCACTTCCATTACAAGCCGAGAATGTTCACATACAGAGAAGTTGCTGTACCATAAACTCACTCACCAGTTTACCTCATTGTAATTTCCTTATGTAGACAAGCCCTAAAGCCTTGACAGAAGTAGCTTTACCTTTGTCTCTTATGAATAGCAGACTCGTGAGAAGCTGGACGCAGGATACGAAGAAAGAGCGCAGAATTATGAATGGCTCCTAGCTCGATGTATACAGCTCCTATTGACAAGGGAATACATGTGTCTGAGTATGCAGCTCTTTATAGCTTGGTTTGGCCAGGAGCTAGAGCACAAAAATTTCACCTTGGTCCTTCTCAACTAGAGACAGTAAGAAAACAGTTGGAAAGAAAGGAACACGTGCTCTTCACTAACAGGCGTTTTTCTGCACGCTGTCGCAGGAAGCAGGTTCTATTTGAAATCTCAAACCACGATAATATATAGTCACCAGAGGCCACATTTTTCAAGTGGCAGCCGGTTGGAGATTCCTTGATATAACCACCAATTACGTAACAAATTAACCAACTAAAATTCGATGGAAATTCAAATTTGCCTACCGGTGTGAACAGGACGTAAGGAAAGCAGAATGGGTCACAAATATTCAGAAAAGCTTCCACGTGAGCGCATATTTGCAGGGGCAGGGAAGCAATTCAGTAATAGGACTCAGACTTAAGAAAAAAAATATCATTTGTTTTTCACTTCCATCTGGACTCAGAATAAGAAATTACGCAGATTTCCACTGCCCACTCTCCTTTTCCTTCCACACCCTCTTCTCATTGGCACGAGATAAAACCTTGGAGAAACAGCAGCAGCAATTTTCAATTCTCATTATCTAACGGCAGCAGTAGCTCTTGGTGAAACTTGCGGTCAATAAACTACAGGCAATTTTAAAAGACACAATGGGAACTGCCCCTCCCACAGCTGTCCCATTATCCCAGCTTTTATTAGATTTAAAGCCAGCGATTTTTATGCTGTAGCTGAAGTTCTGCAGAGCCATGAAAACAGACCACCAGAAAAGATAAAACCCTCCTAAATTAAACAGAAGACATTACAGTAACATACTCTAAAGTCAGAGAGCTTCCACATAAGCAAAGAACAGGATGCAGCAAGCAGCCCAGAGCCTCAGCGGGCTGATGCTGCTGCAGCGATCCAATGGCGACATGACCAAAACTGAACTTTCAGGATGGTATAAACGGCAAAGTTAGTGAGCAGGTACGGCAGAGCAAGTTGAAAGCATATTAGCTACGAAGGCAGACAATCAGAGCAGGATCCTGCTTCTGTAGCTCTATGAACATCCCACTACAGGCATTAACTTTGGAGTTCATGGATGTGCCACCCAAGCAGCAGAGAGAAATACTCACTCGTGGACAGCAGTTCAGCTGACCTGTTTCAGACAGTTTTAAAGTCAGATGGGCCATGCTCTAGCAGCGCCTGTTTCTCTCACTTGACTACAAAATAAGCCCTGACAGCCAGAAAACATATAAAACAGGTAATGTCAGTTATATCCCTACTGTGCACTACAATAAAGTATCCTGTTCCAGTAAGAGGGCCTGTACAGGAAACGAGTAGAAAATAAATTGCAAAACTCATTAAATGATTACCTGATATATTTGTCCATGGGGCAGAAGTAACTGAGGGCACATCTCAGCTCCTGGCTCAGAGATGCACACAGCAATAGGCAAAGGGAAGCGGGCACCCAAAGAAACAGCCTCAAACCAACACAGTAAGGGGGGAAGATGCGAAGAATTATTCTCATCCACTGTAAGCTGTAATTTTCAGTCTAGAAATCTAGAGCTTGCTTTCTCTAAGTCTAATGTATACCATGCCCTGGAGACATTTTTACCAGCCATCAAAAGGAACTTGTAGAGAACCAGATGCTTCATTAAAGAATATTCACAAAGCCTTATAAAATCTTTAGTAAAAAGCAGAAGAACAAATCACCAGCATGCAAGTGAGCTGAAGTCACACATCCAGCTTTGATTACAACCTCCTGTACTGGAAAACAAATTGTGTTTAAAAAAACAAAAGGAAAAAAACACCCAAGAAATCAAGAGATTCTGGCCTCTCTTTCCCACATTCCTCCAACCTGAATTTCCTGAATGAGGAATGCGTGAGACAAAGCCATGTGGTAGAAGATGCTAATTTAAACTTAAAGAAAAATAACAGCTTAAAAGGGGAAGGGAGGAGGGAGTTTTAATGCTTCATGAAAAACCACAACAGCTTGTGATCACCGCGTGTATCTCAGGAGTATCGCAGGAGTCGGAGGACTCAGTAAGAGCAGAGAGGCAAATTGAGCTGTCCTGGGACAAAGGAAACTACCCAAGATGTACCGCCTTACACAAGTTTTATTTGAATTCGCACTTGCAGAACCCTCTAGCTCCTATATCAAACGGCAAGGTTTAGTTACCTTAGTCTCTCTCACCCCTTCTTAAAACACAGCAAGGAGATTTTCTGCCACATTGTCATCATCCACAACAAATTAATGTCCTTTGCACTGCTCCTTCTAGGAATTTTCTATAACAGTGGCAAAAAAATTTCTGAAGTTCACTGAACACTCTGGGAATCACCATGACCCCCCGGTTTTTGGTTTATAAAGAAAACCCACCAAAAAACCCACCACCACACAAATCCAGAAAAGATCCCAGTTAACAGGATCTTTCACTGCCCTCTGCTGTTGCCAGTCATTTAGCTTCCAATTTACTCTTTAATAATGTCGGGCTGGGGCTCAGGGCTGGCAGCATCCCAGCCCCTTTCTCAGGCGGGTTGGAGCCGCAGCTTGCAAATATGCTGAAGTTTAATGCAATCTGTCTTCCTTGGTAATCACATTCCACCCGCACTGCATGCAATAAAGATGTATTGGTAAATGCATTTGCTAAAGATATACTCCACTGAAAAGGCTACAGGGCTGATTTACGGGAGGCAAGGAGGAAGCATCAGGTAACGGAGGCTGGCAATGGATGCGCCAATTCTCTGCGCACAGCAACAGAGGGCATGGGTTGTGCAGAGGCAGCACAGGCACCGCTTTACTTTAAAGCTGAGAAAGAAAAAGAAACCACACGTTTTGGGAGCTGGGGACTTTAAAGATATCAGAGAAAAGCCCTTTCCCTGGCAGCTTTAACCTTGCTGATTTGCAGACATACAAAGACCTTCTTTGTAAACAGGAAGGAAAAAAATTCCACTAGGACTAGCAACAACATTTGGTCTAATATATCCTGACAATTTTCCCATCTCCTTCTGTCGGGCTTCTTCTGGGAGCCTGCTGGCAGCTTGTTTCATGTTATACTTAAATCAGGCATACAGCTTCCCCTCACAATGCTAATGCGACAGAGAAAGACTGCTTCTAGGAAATATCCACCCTCTCCCCCACCCTTTGCATTAGTAATCCCATGAGAGGAGCCTCAGTTTTCTATTCCCAGAAGGCTCCCCAAATCCACCTTACTATAGCCTCAGCACATTTTTGAGAATTTTCTATCCCAAAAAAAAAAAAAAAAAAAAAAAAGCCTGCCCTTGAGGGACACCTGACCCGCTGAATTCTCACATGGGGAACAGCATCCTTTACACTCCAGACATCCCAAGCAGCAGCTTATGTCTTACCACTCACTTTTCCCAAAACCGTATCCTACCTGTAATGTCCAAAACTTTCACTTTTCCTTTCTCCTTCATTTGTTTCAATGGCCAGAAATTCTTCCAAGGTACTGAGGAGCCACTGTCCTAAGGCATCAACAGAATCTACTAGGGCTCTGTGTCTCAGAAGGAAGAGCCATAAGGCTTGCTGGCCCCCCACATTAAGATAAACAGTTTTTAGGAGTGTGCAATTTTCTTAATAGGCAGCAGCTTTGCCCAGTAAAGAAGCTTGCCTCATCCAGCAACAAAAAGAAGCAAGACCTCCAACTGCGAAGTCCCATAATGGGAGGATGTTTAAAGCCTGTTCAAAATGTTGCCGACACTGGCAAAATGGATTTGCCTACCATTTGCAAAATACAGCATCCAAGAAGGGAAAACTTGGAAAAATTATTGTGATTTTGAAACATAGGAGCGTCACAGTGCTACTGTTTTAGTGGCAGCTGAGTATTACAGGACCCACTGACAGGAGTGAAGATGGGACATACCACAGTGTGACTGGGAAATGTGGAATGAATGTGGGAAAATGGATCCCAAAAATTGTCTCCTATGAACACTGCAGTTTGACTAACAGATACCACAGCTCTCAGAAACACTTCCCAGAAGAAAACACCATGCAAAACAAGACAGCAAAGCCAGCAAATACAACAGGGAGGCTTTTGTTACCTTCTGAGCTGCACTAACACAGCGCTGATATTGCTTAGCCAGCTCCGAGCATTTGAGCACTTCACGTTTGTTTTCTTGGTAGCACTTCAGAATTTCAGACTGCAGGCTTGCACAGACAGGATCAGTGTTCCTCCTCCTGCAGGGAAAACAAGCACAGAAAGATATGTGAAGAGGAGTTTTCACCCACTTGCTACCATTTTACCGGTGATACACATACTAATGTTGTGTTGTAGTAATCTAGCTCTAAAAAACAGAGAAACTGGTGGGAGCAGCAATCACCAAAGTAGGTCAAATGACCAACAACGTCCTTCAGCTGAAAAACCCAGAGTACTTAACAGAAAGAAGGAAGACTTGCTTTCTACGTTGGTGTGGATGGCTGTTTCATTCTTAGATAAAACATCAGGCTCAGGTGGAAAAAGGGAGTTTACAATAGGTGGAAGAAGGGGCTGACTGCTTGGGAGGAATACAAGAATGCTGTCAGGGTATGCAGGGAGGAAACAAGGAAAGCCAAGGCAGCCTTGGAATTGAACCTAGCGAGGGATGTCAAGGCCAACAGGAAGGGTTTCTTTAAGTATATAGGAGACAAAAGGAAAACTAGGGAAAATGTGGGCCCGCTGTTGAACGAGACAGGTGCTGTGGTGACAGAAGATGCAGAGAAGGCGGAGTTGCTAAATGCCTTCTTTGCTTCTGTCTTCACTGCTCGGGCCAGTCCTCGGGAAACCCAGACTTTGCAGGTAACAGAGAAAGTCTGGAGGAAGCAAGACTTTCCCTTGGTTGATGAGGAGCAAGTTAGAGATCAGTTAGACAAACTAGATATCCACAAATCCATGGGGCCTGATGGGATGCACCCTCGAGTGCTGAGGGAGCTGGGGGAAGTCATTGCTGGGCCGCTCTCCATCATCTTTGAAAGGTCCTGGAGGACAGGTGAGGTGCCTGAGGACTGGAGGATAGCCAATGTCACTCCAGTCTTCAAAAAGGGTAAGAAGGATGACCCGGGAAACTACAGGCCGGTCAGCCTCACCTCCATCCCTGGAAAGATGATGGAGCAGCTTGTGCTGGGTATCATCTCAAAGCACCTGGATGAAAAGAAGGTTATCAGAAGTAGTCAACATGGATTCACTAAGGGGAAGTCGTGTCTGACTAATCTGATAGCATTCTATGATGAGGTCACTAGATGGGTGGATGAGGGGAGGGCAGTGGATGTTGTCTACCTTGACTTTGGCAAGGCTTTCGACACTGTCTCCCACATCATCCTCACTGGCAAGCTTAGGAAGTGTGGGATAGATGGATGGACAGTGGGGTGGATTGAGAACTGGCTAGCAGATAGAGCTCAGAGGGTTGTGGTTAGTGGTGCAGAGTCTAGTTGGAGGTCAGTAACAAGTGGTGTCCCTCAAGGGTCAGTACTGGGTCCAGTCCTGTTCAATATATTCATCGATGATCTGGACGAAGGGATAGAGTGTACCATCAGCAAGTTTGCTGATGACACTAAACTGGGAGGAGTGGCTGATACGCCAGAAGGCTGTGCTGCCTTACAGCGTGACCTGGATAGGCTGGAGAGTTGGGCAGAGAGGAACTTAATGAAATTCAACAAGGGTAAATGTAGGGTACTGCATCTGGGGAGGAATAACCCCATGCATCAGTACAGGTTGGGGGCCGACCTCCTGGAGAGCAGCTCTGTGGAAAGGGACCTGGGAGTCCTGGTGGACAACAGGATGACCATGAGCCAGCAATGTGCCCTGGCGGCCAAGAGGGCCAATGGCATCCTGGGGTGCATCAAAAGGAGTGTGGCCAGCAGGTCGAGGGAGGTCATCCTCCCCCTCTACTCTGCCCTGGTGAGGCCGCATCTGGAATACTGCGTCCAGTTCTGGGCTCCCCAGTTCAAGAAGGACAGGGATCTGCTGGAGAGGGTCCAGCAAAGGGCTACAAAGATGATTAGGGGATTGGAACATCTTTCATATGAGGAGAGGCTGAGGGATTTGGGTCTCTTTAGTCTGGAGAAAAGAAGATTGAGGGGGGATCTTGTTAATGCTTTCAAATACTTGAAGGGAGGATGCCAGGGGGATGGGAGCAGTCTTTTTTCAGTGGTGCCCATTGACAGGACGAGGGATAATGGGCACAAACTTGAACATAGGAAGTTCCATCTTAACATGAGGAGGAACTTCTTTACTTTGAGGGTGGTGGAGCACTGGAACAGGCTGCCCAGAGAGGTTGTGGAGTCTCCCACTCTGGAGCCATTCAAAACCCGCCTGGACGCTGTCCTGTGCAACCTGCTGTAGGTGACCCTGCTCTGGCGGGGGGGTTGGACTAGATGATCTTCAGAGGTCCCTTCCAACCCTGACTATTCTGTGATTCTGTGATTCTGTGATCATCTCTCCTCTGCAGGCAGGAGGGNGGAAAAAAAAAAAAAAAAAAATTGATACCAAGAGGTTCAACGATTTCCCCAACTCACATTGGAAATCTTTGGCAGAACTCAGGACTCCTGGCTGGGCTTGCACTAGATCTGTAAGAGTCTGACAAGGAACTGAACAGACTTGTGGAATAAGCCGCCTCAATCTATTGAATTCTCATCTATTTAAACACTTCAAAAAATCCAACATGGTTGGAAGTGCTGCAATTCTCCTAGTGACTAGAAACAACCAGAACAATAGCAAGACCAGATATCTTTTTCTTTGTATTTCTGAAGCAATTAGTACTCATACCCCGTAAGTGGCGTTGACAGCTACCCAAGAACAATTAGGGATGATGTTCTTATACTCTAATGTGCATGTGTACATATGGCACATCATCAGCAACAGTACCAATAAAGCCGAAGGTCGTTGTAAAACAATACCAGCAACAATGGCACAAACACAGTAACAACAGTGTCATCAGCTGCACAGACAGGCAGACACAAATTGCAGGAATTTGCAGCACAATTGCCATGGTACGTTTTCCCAGAGAACAAGAGAACATATGCTTAGGTGTAGCAATCCTCAGATGCCGCCTCCTAAACCATAAATCCATTTAATTCTTTGCATTTTCTGCCCCAATATGCTTAGCAATCTCTGCCCAAATATCAAATGCACCTCTTCCTTCCAAAGCACTTGATGCTCCAGGCAGGCATTAATGCCCTGCTATGATGTATTCATTTCCACAGTAACGACAACAGGCACTCGTTCAGCAACAGAGCTTCATAGTGAGGCAGAGAGAAAACATGACCTGTTCCTGGGCATGTCTCATTCTCTCAGGTGGAACAGATTTCTAAGAAACATGAAATCTTAAATCAAGATCTTCTAAAAGCTTTTGGAGAGCTCAGATATGACTTTCCAAATCATGCTCATTTTCGTAAGGTTCTCAGGAAGGTAAGTGGGAGGACCCAAAGAAGAAAAAAAAATCTGCTTTTTCCATATGAGCAACCTGATTATTCCCTCAAAATAGTCTGGTTGAGATGTATTCCAAATGATAACTCTTCAGTCCTCAGTCCTACTGCCAACATATATGGGCAGACTAAGAATTTATCAGTAACAGTATGACAGCCACACTGTAAAACACTGATGTTTGGATCAGAAAACAAAGATATTCACAGACTTCTTTTTCCACCTCTTCACTATTCTTACAGCTTTTAGAAGAAACCTATTCCATACACAGTCCCTGGAGGCTAGTGTGCATGTCTAATTCCTACGTTCTATAGCAAATCACTTTAAAGCCTCTAAAAACCCATATTCTAAAAAAATCTTCAAAATTTGGAATAGAAAAGAACCCGGGGAGAGCTTCAGAAACTCATAATGTTGGCATTTTGCTTTGTCACTAACTTTAATATCACTCTAATCAAATCAGTGAGACTGTGGAAACGATACCAAACAATACCAGGTCAGGAAATACCACCAAATCCCTGAATTCATTGAAAAAGTTAAGACTTTTAAAATTAGGTTTTTTAAACTCAGCCATGTTAAACTGAAGGGCATTTTGTATTTCTCATGCAGAGAGCTGGAAGAGCAGAAAGGTTCAGCATGCCACAAAACAGTCTGTATTCATCTGAATTGCACGATATGGTACAAATATTTAGAAGAATGCTTGAGGTCAGCCACTGTCAGTATGGAGAGCTATAGGAATCGAGCTTATTTTTTTTTGTCTGTTGCTTTGCTGTCCCTCTTACAGCATCAGTCTGGCAACAGTAGTGCAAAGTCCACGGTCCTCTTCTTTAGGAGACACCTTGGTGCTCAGCCCACAGGACAAGGCTGTTTAAGAGCCGCACAGCGGTGAGTGAGAAGCCACAGAGTGAATGTTGCTGCCTAAAGCCTACCAGAGGCAAGGGATCAATCAGCACAGAACGGCATGCATTGCCCAGCGAGCACCTAAATCAGTGTGCACACATGCCACTTCCCACAACACAGAGAAGATTTATTGGGTACCAGATACCCAGAATCTTAACAAGGATATTCTCCTTTATTTGTTCAAAATAAAATCTCAAACTCTGGTTATGCATCACTTGCACCAGCTTCTCAAAACAGATTTAAAGAAACTAATCAACACGACACAAAGTTGGTTAAGGTAATTATCAATACAAATTACACAAACCAATATATTAGTGCTGTCACAAGCGAACTGGAAATTCAAGAGAACCATTTAAATCCTACTGAGAAAGATATTTCACTTTGGAGTGGGAAGCTAGCGCTGCTTGGGAGATAACTGTCACTGTGCCCCACCATGCAGTGTGATCTATGAAACGAAGGGACAAAAAGAAAATGTGAGCTCACCACAAGGAGGCATATCCTGCAGAGTCTGGGAGCAGACAAGTCACCCACCTCCAGCAGACTAGTTCTGGTACCCATCTGGACTGAAAAGGAGTATCTGAACTGCTTTGGTGAACAATTGCGTGAGGAGCTCTTCTCCCAGCACAGCAACCACTGCTCCTGTCCTCTCTGACTCAGAGGGATGCCACTCTCCTGCTCACATTAAGTCTCTTAAGCTCAGGTTGCAACATTTCCACACAAGTGGTAACTGCAGCCCTACACACCAGTTATACCTTAGAGTTGTCTGGCTTTACCCATATATGTCTGAAAGGAAAAGGAATTAAACATGATGGTTTTCCAGCAGCGTCTAACTACAAATATCTCTGTTGAGAGAAATGTCCCACTGTCTTCAAAGGAGATGGATCTTCGTCAACTATCTCCCTCCAACCTCAGCCCAGCTCAAGGCTGTTGGCACTAACGAACCTTTAGAAAAATTCATCTTCTGGACACTCCACTACACTGCTTTTTGTAAACATCTCATTGTTTGAGGGTTATTATTATTATTTCTTAAGCAACAAGGGGGAAGAAACACGGTAGGGCAGAGATGAGGTTTGAATACATAAAGAGCAGAAGACGAGTATCTTTTGACCTTTCTTTTAAAATGGGTCACAATTTTAAGCAAAAATATGCTACCACCAAGAGGTAGACGATTAGCCTCTGCCTAGAATAAAACGCATTGCAATTGCTACCACTATTACGAAAACAGGTGTAAGAGGCTCATTTATAGCAGCCAGGGAAAAGGCAAGAGAGAAAGGCTGGGCTGGGAGGGGTGAGGACAATACCCACGGGACAGGCAAGTATGGGAGATGAGCTGTGACGATACCTCAGAAAATAAATGCAGGACATACAGAATATGAAAGATTAAACCAATAACACACACACTCTCATCTGTTTAAAGGAAGAGGAAAGGAGAAAAGATGACAGGTTGGAAGAAGAAAAGGATGACTCTAGAAATAAAACTCGTCAGCAGTGCCTCCCCCACCATAGTGGGGCAAGAAACCTTTTCCTCGCCACTGTTCAATGGGAAGGAAGGCTATGTACACGTGAAATCCACCATTTCAGATCTCCCCCTCCCATGGAGGGATCTAAATCAGGTCTTTGCCTGCAAAAGAAGAGAGGTTTTCTTAAAATGAAACAAAGGGCATCCTTCTCTCTGCTATCCCTTGAGGTAAGACAGAACGAGCATGATCTTGCTGCATTTTGACATACCAAGAGTTACCAAATCCTTTCTATCACTGCGTATTCCCTTTACTTTATTTAATAAATGAAATCTCATCAACTTATCCTTCTTCTATTATCACTGCTGACATCAATCTGATAATATTGGCTTGGCGTGGAATCGTGCTATTATATGTCCTCTTGATATTTAATTTAAGAGAAACGTCTGCAGTGGGGTGAATATGTGAAGCAAGCTTTTTATTACTGGCAGCAGTAAGGACGCTGGGAGTGAATTAGACATTCATCTTAGTCAGGGCCAATCTAGTGGCTCAGAAGAGGTTTTCTTCTTAACCCTCTCCTAACTGTTCAATAGCAGCAGGTAACGGCTGCTCCAGTCAATAACTGCATTCATTTGTCTTGGCAAATTCATTTCTACATGGATATAAACCCCATGAAGAAGTGCTAAGCGTCTGGGAGGTTAAAGCAAGGTTCTTCGAGAATTTCCATCACAAGCTCTGCGATAGTAGGAAGAGTGCTGGTCTAAATGTCCATCAATTAATCAAGAAGCAACACAGCTTCCAAAGACAAACACACAAGCTTACTGCAAGAAGCGATGAAGGCAGCAGCATCGGGATACAGACCCCATAGACAGAAGGTTTCAAACACAGCACAATGCCTACTACCTAGTTGCTGCTGACAGGTTCCCTTTTTGGAAGAAGAATTATGGACTCGGTATTGGAAAGCAAGGGAAAGCTGGAAGATGTGTATGTATTTGCTAGTCCTTCCACCCAGCTGAAAAATCACACTAGCCACATAGAGATACAACTTTAATGCTTTAGGACTTGGCAGCTCTTTAGACTAGTGCAAAATCAGTAACTCCACAGTGAGTACCACGCCATCACTTGGCTTTACCGGGTAGAACAGCAATTCCAGATGGAGTTAAGAGCAAGATCCTCTTTTTACCTTTTGCTCTGGGAAACAATTCAGGCTGAGAAAAAACTCAAGACAGAAACTGATGGTATCTATACCTTTACTCAGAAAGTGAAAACCAAAGACATGCAGGGTCCCTTGTACAAGCCGACTTTAAAGTAGCTAGCTCCAGCACACAGCTGCAAACTAAATGGGGCAGCAACCTGGAATTTCCTGCGGGCTGCAAAATCCAACAACTGGATTAGCTGCTTTCTGCTGCATTATTTGACTAAGACCAGTGTCTGAGCTAAGTTGAGCAAACCACATTAGTCACCGCTGTCACTACAGTGCAGATGGCCTCAGAGGTCAGCAATGAGGTGCACGGGCAGCACTGTGAGCAAAACCCAGGGCACACAGCAGCAGCTTCTGCACGTCAGGAAGGAATCAGAGACATCGCATATAGTTGGTTAGCATGTTTATATATCCATGGTACATTATGAATGCATTTCAGACTAAGCTCAGTGATGCTTTGGTCACAAATGTGGTGTGCTGCCATGCTGTACCGTATATATCTAAAACCTGGTAAGTGGTTAACTGACCTGTAAAACTGTGTTCTCCCTTGGGTAGCAGTTGGCTCTGATGGCTTCTCTTTAACATGTCAGAAAAATAACTCCAGACAGATGCAATACACAGCACATAGAAAGGTTCCATCCTCTCTCATTACTACATCCTTGACATTTACAGCAGAAAATTAAACACAATTGAAGCATTTCGTTCACATATAACAAACTCATCAGCACAGAGCAAACAGCCAGGAAAGCTAAGTTTCAGCATAGGCTGCAGGATGCTGCACTATCACAAAGCAAACACTATGGCCTCGCTACAACCTATGGGATTCCCTGATCCTGCTGTCAGTTTGATAATGTGGCTTGAATGAAAGAGGGAAGAGGCATGTTGCAGCTGTTTGGCAAGAGAAATAAGAGATGGATGAAGCTTAATAGATTATCCAAATGTCTACTAAAAATTCAGTAATATTTAAGCCACATCACCTAGCACAGTGTAAACAAACTGCATGCCTCATGAGGATAAACTAATGTGATCAGGAAGAAAATATTGCTGATCAGCCTCATGTATTCAAAACACTGCTCATCAGGCTTTGCCACTGGTCTGGATGCAATACAAGGCTTGTAGAAGTAACATAGCGTGTGGAGCAAGAGGAGACGGACTAAAAGAAAAGGTGAAACCTCACGACAACTTTCACGAGAATAGGGGCACTACCTCCAAATTTCAGCTGAAGCAGTTGTACTCCTGTCTTTCTAAAGCCTTCCCATAAGCCTTGTCACATTGTCTGCAGCACACTCCTGCACAGCTGCAGTGTTTCCCCTCTCTCTTTCTCCCCCTTGACTGTTGCATTTCAATAATAGGTCACCCGATTCTCTTTTTCCCTACCTTGTCCATGGAAGTGCCTAATGAGCGCATAAAGTACTATGAGTTTCTGAGTGACTCTGTGATCCTACAAAATTTGTCACTCAAGTACTTCCCAATCTCCACTCTTGTTTTGACAGCTTGTTTGAAGCCGCCACACGATTTCCTACTGCAATTGGTGTACTCAGTGCATCCTTGTCCTTTCCAGGGCAGATACCGCCCTTCCTTCTGATCACACATACACAGAAGCTGTTCTGAAATCTTCTCCTCTGTAAGTAATTAGATTCTATCACTAAGAACAAAAGTTAACGTAAATGTCCAAATCTCAAGTGTCAGCAACTTGTGCCACTGTAGTGTATTCAGTGAAAACAGCCTGACCCAACCACATTTGCTTTATCAAACCAAAAAAAAACCCCAAACCCCAAACTCTAAAACATACAGATTGAAGTGGAAAATAACCTAAATTTAGCAGTTTTCTGCAACAACCTCTAGTTTTGGAAATCCAACAACAATCTCCCCATTTCAGTGATGAAATTGATGCAAAGAGATTGTGCGAACCACCCAATGCTGGTTCCAGCTCTTTATCTTACTTACTCTGACGTATCACAAACTCTCCTGTCCTCCCAGACCGTTTACCCTCACACACAAGCGGTCATTTCCCATTTGACCAGTGGGTCACCCTAAAAGACTTCAGTTTATACTGCGTTGTTCTTTGCCAAGTGCCGTTTCAACCAAATTTAACTGGCTTCCTTAGCACCCCATGAGCTGCAAGCACTGGGGTTTTGGTGGTGGGCTGTGGGTCTTTTGGGGAGGAGAAGGAGGGTAGCAATGTGCAAGAAACCGTACAAAACCATAGAAAATTAAATGATTCCTATCCTCCTGAACCTGCAAACGCAGTAACTAATCATTCCTATTAGCATTCTGCATGGCAGATGGCAAGTGGTTTGGAATAATGAGAGACTTTTCCCCACAAGTGGATAATTCCAAGTACATTTGGATGTAAATTCTTTACTGATTATAATGGTAGAATACTGAGTTATGTGAAACTGCCAGTTTGGAAGATGAAAGGAAAACTACTGCCTCTTCCTTCACTTGCCAAGAGGTACAGAAGTTAACAGAACTGGATCTCCTGCCCACAAAGCCATGCACCACTTTTTCCAAAGATGCCAAGCTACTAAAAGTTGACTAGTAAAGATGAAGAGCCTAAAGTTAGCTGCAAAACGGTCTCTGGAAGCCAAGCAGGAATGAGTCAGAATCTTGTTGCTGGAAGGAGTTCTCTGAATCAGAAAGGAAGCTGGCTCAGCTCCCACAAGGCAGAAAAGCAATATAGCAAGCAATAACTGAATCTGAAAACAACACACAGCCCAACAAGTGACCCAAATAGGGATTTTCTTTCTTCAGATAAAAACCAGCATCTAAAAACTAGGTAAGATCGCAGGTCAGGAAGGGAATGCATGCAGCTTACAGAACGTATGCAACACTGGCCCTAAGAATATATGGGTTGTGGTAGTGCTATAATGTCTGGGAGTTAGCTGGGAAACTGCCTGCTGGGAGAATGCTGGGCCCGTATTCTTTGTTGGTTTATTAAACCCCTCCCCAAAAAGTATTCTAAGACAGTAACTGAAGATGTGATATGCTGATTTCATATAGCCACAAGACATGAGGGACAAACAGGTTCAGTAAATTTTTCCTATGTGAGCTGATCTCGTAATGATGTCAGACTGCTAACAAAATGTTCTTTTTAAAAGAAAACCCTGACCACTCATTTGAACAGCAGTTACTTTTCTAAAACACCACTAAGCGCTGTACTAGATCCCTACAGTTCACACCAGACTACACAAAGGGGTATCAGTGATGGACAAAAATAGGAGTCCATTAGTATATTGTGCACTGACAGAGTGGCATATCCCGCTAAAGATGCAGAAACAAATTTTGAGAGGAGAATGAAGCTGCCAGCATTAAAGTTCAGGTGGGATCTGAAGCTAAACATTCACCTTATTAAAAAAATCCCCTTGCTTCTGCCCACATGCTCTAATCTTCAAAACCGCTGCCCCCTTTTACCATGCTGTGCAATTTGCTGAGTACTGATTCGGCGAGATCCCCACTAAGCATCCCTCAGAGAACGTCAGTAACAGAGCTTTCAAAGAACACACACAAAGCCTTGAAGTCTGTTTTTGGGGGGAGGCTGGGATTTCTTTTTTCTTTTTTTGTTTGTAAATAAGTACTATAATTTCTAGAAGTCATCAGAGAATTGAAAAAAAATCCTTATAGAAAGTAATTTAGATAAAATGGTTTTAAGTTTGGAGAAGAGCACAGGCAATGTCCCGGCTGAGTTAACAAGACCCATGCCTACTCGAGGCTGCTTCATTGTGCTCTTAATGGCACTTGCAGTCAGCACAACACTAAGAAGTTCTCTCCGAAGAAACAATATTCATCCCTGAACAAGCAAGTCCTCCTGTCTTTCAAATGCCATTTTTTGGGGGCCAAATTAGTTACGATTGTGGTTGATGTGGTATGTGTATGTCTCAGACAGGCAGGCAAGAGACACTTTGGGACTAAAAAGCAAAAGGATAGGAAGGAAGAATGAACCCCAGCAAGGTCCTCTCACAGTAGGCTGAGGACCACCTGATCTTGAGCCTCCAAAAGCTGATGGGACCCCATAGCCTAGAAACCTGTCTTATCAGAGTAACTTCAAAAATTATCAAAATCACATCAAATAAATAAACAAACAATAAAATAAATTAAGTCACCGAAGCCTAGTTTGATGGCAGAGATGGTTTTTCTCTCCCTTTGTAAGGGAGGAAAGGATCTCAATCTCTTATCAGCCAATAATATCAAACACCAACTTCCTCTGTGCAGATGGATCACCACGATGTAAGGTATCCACAGCCATCCTGCCACAGTCCTTATTTCCTCAGAAGGTGGAGATACAGAAGCTCTGACCTACAGAACAAACTATTTCTCTCCTCAAATTTCTCCCACTGGTACTTGCATTTGGTCTCTCCTATCATCCCTCCATCACTCCAGGAGGAGACTCTGACTCAACAGTAAGTAAAGACATTTGCACAGCGTGTATAATCCAGAATCAGGAATACAATTACTGTTCAAAATAGCAACACTGCCCTTGAAATCAGATGCTATTGAATTAATGACCAGATTGTTAGGAGTGTTACCTCAACTTTGCCTCAGGCTGCTAATTAGCAAACAAGTCATTAATTCACTGGTAACAAGTGGTTTCTCAGGCATTATTGCTTCTGACATCTTTAATTCACCATTCTTTTTGGAAAGCATCCCCAGAAACTTTAACCTCAATCCTCTACAAATCAACCCCATGCCAGTACCACCGGCACACTATACAACACACACATTGAAGACACAGGCAGAAAAACAGAGTGGGAATAAGCTGAGCTGGGTCATTAATTAAAATTCATGATAACTTTCCCAACTCAAGCCAAGGGGGTGAGCAAGACACAAGAAGTTCTGGACCTTGGTGTGGACCTGTCATTACATATAAATACACAATAAAATACTATGAAATCTGGAGAAACCTTGCTTCCGCCATGGTACACAGTGGAACATGTAATTCCCAATCTAAGGGCAGAGATCTGCATTTTTACTGCATTCTCCATGATAAAGAACTTTGAACTGAAAGATTTCATGTACTCTGATGCACAAAGTATTTCTGAGGTTTGTTTTAACAGCTGCACAAATATCCATGCTTTTGAAAACAATCTGGATTTGGCCTGCCAACAAACCCTGATCTAAGGGTTTTATAATGGCAACATTACTACAGAATACAAGTGCTTTCCATGTAAAAATCGATAGCAATAGAAACATCCCTAATAGACTACACGGAGTCTTTGGCACCTCTTCCTTTGCTATTCCAGTCTTTGCTATTCAGGTTTTATTTTATAAATTCCCAAGTTTTACCAATGTACCTTTGAAGAAATGCTCTTGCAATTTTGAAAAGATATATTAATATTTTACACCGGTTTTTCAGCACTAACAGAACTGCAGTCTCAGTTCATTGGAATGATTTATTAGTCATCCCTCAACATGCATGAGAGTAAAGATGATACTGTGAACACTAGATTAGAACATCATTTTACTAACTGGGCAAAAGGAAAGTCTTATTTAGAACCAGCATCTTAGTAATCCCCAAGCACTGAACTTCAGAAAGAAGATTTGACAGCTTGGATAAAGTATACAGTCTAATAAATTTTCATGATTTAAAGTTCGGTTCAAAAAAGAATAGTCTGGCCCAACTGGAACGTTTACACAGATCCATTACAAATATTCAACTTCTATTACCACATACCATATTGCTAAAGTAGTAGGGGAACACACCTTGCTTAGAAGTCAATGCACTGGTACAAACAGTTGGGCCTTCCAGAATTCGTAAAGAAAATGTTTGCACGCTAATGTAAATGAGTGAAAATCTTTGTGAAGCAGAACTGAAAATGCTCAGAAAGTTTTTATTTCAGTAAAATTCACACCATGTAAAATGACACAAAGTCAAAACTGACCCATCTACTCTTTTACCCTCTTTTGAAATAACTTCGGGGAAACTCATGCCTTACAGTGTCTTAACAGCAATATTCCAGTTTCCTACTAAGAGTAACTTTATAAACCTGAAAAACAGCAAAACTTTGATGAATAACTCATCTCTTTATTTAAAGATTACATGAAACAGAGTCAGCACAGACAGAAGTAGGAACACCTAACACAAACCAAGCACTGAGGGAAGCACCGGACTGGGATGGAGCCAAACCATTTTTTTGCAAAAGTATCATCATTGCAGCGCACAAAAGCACTATGTTGAGATAAGGCTGGGGATGAGCTCCCAGCAGTAATCAGTCTTTTATTCCTGAAAACTCTTAAATCCCTATTGCAGAGGTTCTTAATTTCAACACTGAATTAATCATTTATCTAATCTAATGATAGGAGAAATCCCAGAGCAATTTTGTTTGAAAACTATGATGTCTTTACCCTTCTTCTCCTTGGGCTTCACGACTGTCCACATAATAACTATTTCAGAGCTTGACTCCTGGGCGTAACCCTCCATTGAAATACCTGAGGCTTCGTAGTAGATTTCAAGATTAATAAACTCAAGTATGACCACATAACTATCTTATAAACTTTCCAGATCTACACAAACAAGCAAAAAAAAAAAGGGAAGAAAAAAAGAAAAGGCAGCAAGGCTGCCATCAACCTCATAAAATCTTGTGCAATTCAATAAAACCTTCATTTCCATGAGTCCTGAAAGCAAGCCATAAATTCCCTGTTCCCAGCAGACAGTCCATCTCTGAACTTTCTCCCCCTACCCCCACTGAGTCAGTGTGGTTCTCTACTCCACCTTCAGCCCAGGAGGATACTTACTACTTGCCAGTTTCTCTAACGTAATCACCTTAAATACCCATGTCCATTAAGTTTAAAGATCTTAGGACCATTAAATGGAACTCTTAGATACTAAGTCCCACATGGAATAAATCTCTTTGGCAGTTTCTCCATTGGAAAGCTGCCTTGGATTCAAGGCTGATCTCTATCAGGATAAGATACTGACATTCTTTATGCACTCCTTGATAACAGCGCAAAGCACACGCAGTCCTCTCAGCACAACATGCAAAGCAACACAGCCATCAGTAAGCAGCTTCAGAAACAGTTCTACAAACTCTAAGGAGATCTCAGAGGGAAACTCAGCTTCAGAACAATTTTATCTTTTAACAGCTTCCTAATCCCCTCACCCCACTCCTGCAGCTTTACCTTTCAGAGAGAGTCACACCCCCACCCATGCCAATTCTTGCATCCAAATTTAACAACTACAAAAATAAAATAAAAATGTGATAAGACAACCTTCACAAAAGAAAATAAATCAATTTTAAAAAAAAAAAAAAAAAAACAGCATTTGAGGATAAATCTAGAGTGCCTGCACTAAGCCATAACCTCTTTACTGATGTTTTTTTCCTTCCCCTTAACAGATTCAGGGACTGTAATAACATTTAATCCTCAGAAGCTAATCTAAATGTAACACTCAAAAGAAGACAAAGACAACGCAACAGAAAAAAATTTGGCCACTGCCTTTTGGGAGTGCTGCTTTATCCCCGGAGCGAGCGCATTAATAGAGCTTGGAATGAAATGCCATTTTATTCTCTGTAGCGGGGAGGGGATTAGCAAGTTGTCTTCTCTAAACCCAGTCTGAGTCATGGCTCTATGAACACTGAGAAAAGGATGTGGAACGGAGTGAAGGGCGGGGAGCACTGGCTTTTTATTTACACGCTGCTTCCTTTGTGGGTGGTTACTGATGTGCACAGTTTGCTAAACAGGGAAGGAAGGGAGGGAAAAAAGTTCTAGGTCCCCAGACTTTAATTCTGTTGGTTAACAAAAGAGAAAAATAATAATGCAGCACTTATAACAACATCATCGAGACAATATGTCCATGGCAACTGTCCAATTCACCACAGCGCGTAAGCAACAAGGGCAAGTTGCTTAAGGTGCTGAAAGCTGTGCTCAGTGGTTTCTTGTTGCTAGGATCGTCTTCCTGGGAGAAAGAAACAGGTTGGACAGAGCCCAGAACAAAGAAGCAGGAGACACTGTGGTAGGAGGAACGCAGAGACAGGATCAATCTGGGTTCAGGTGAAGAAATGAGGAACAGCACAAGTCAAGCCATGCAGGCATCAAGCCTATCATCCGACCTCAAAGTAGAAACCAAGAGCTAATGACTGTGTCAGTGATTCCATATGAAGCTCAGCATTAAGTACTTTACTTCTGTTTCTATACAAAGGGAAATAGGAAGGTTTACCTGCCTACCTTGCAGGCATGCTGTGAAGGGTCACTGGTGGACAGCTTGTACAATATTCCTAAATCCTGCAACGCTTGATAATCACTAAGGAGAGGAAATAGTCCATGGAACACTTGACCACTTGTGCAGAGCTGTAGGTGTTGATAACGGAACTACAGAAGTCAATAAATGCCAAGAAAACATTTTTGTTTCAGATTTTTCTTATCTTTGCTTCAACATGGACCCCAAAAAACAGGGTACTCACTGTGGAAACAGCCCCAGCTCTAATCCCCTCTTCCTCCATCAGCTATGCTGATATACAATGGCAGAATACAACAAATACACAGCAGATTGGTCTCACAAGGCACAAGTGCTGGAGCAGGTCAAAGAGTTCAGAGTGAAACAGGGATAATATAAGCTAAGGAAGAGACACTATGGGAAGGAGATGCACTCTCCTCTGCAGATGGAGAAAATGCCGCTCCTGGTTTCCTTTCGTTACAGAAGCTGTCGTAGTCCAGCACTGGAAACAGGCAGACCTGCGCTTCATTCATACTTTGGCTATATTCCGGTTCACGTCATTTTACTGGAGTGTCAGTTTATTCCTGCTAACCAAGTTACTAGATCTGCATAAATCAGTCTTAACCTATCTTAGCACTTACTGTGCTTGTATGTCTAATATGAAAGTGTGAAACAGGACAAACTATTGTTTCCACTGAAATCCCAGGACCTCGTAATTTATTACCATAAACAGGCTGTAGAACGACTTGAGCGTACAATGCCTAACAAAAGGACCTCACAACATGCAGACTTCAAATCCTACCAGTTAAGCATGAATGCCAATGCACAAAGGAATTTTCCCTGACTCTGTCCCAGCCTTATCATGACCCACACGTGAAGCTTGTGCAACATGTTGTACACCGAGGCAACGATCCCCAAAAGGATCACTGCATACTGCTGTAAGAAACACTTACACTGCAGGCTGATGGGGCAAAGCAGTGATTCTTCCCACGTGTACAATTATCAAAGGGCATTATCAATCCCAGAACGTGCGCTCCAGCATGCAGTTCAGTGCAATACTGGTTGTTACTGGAAGTTTCTACTGTAAAGAAATAGAAAGTAAGATGTTCACCTTCTCCTTCAGTTTCACTAGTGCCACACAGCTTGTCCCTTCTCAAGGTATCCCCCGGCCACGTTATCTTTTCACACAAAATTCACATTAGGACAGGTGTCTCTTGGCTGCAAGGAAGACAGCCTAAGGCACCTGTCCCTTGATGTGGGACAAGTTCCTCAAGTTCATGTGGCCTTCAAACCAAAGGGCATTGTACAATAAGGCCAAAAGCCAGGAACTGGCAGATGATGAAGCCTCAAAGAAAAGTGTAAGGAACCCCTAAGAGCCCATAAACACATTTTCCGAACCTTGAAAGAAAGAAGTCATTAGTATTTGCATTGGTCTCAGCCACTAACCTCTCTGAGAAATGGTTGCATTACCAGAGTTTCCTACATTACCAGTCTCCATCTCCACAATAAACGGAAGAAACCAAATGAAACTGAAACCTCAGAAAACAAACTTAAGACTACTATAAAAAATAGGTTAGTTACAGCCTGTAACAGCAAGTAAAGGACATCACCCAAGGTCCCAATCTCATCCTTTGCAAAGTCACAAGGATAAATCATTGCTACACTTATTCCCAACAACCAATGGCACAGCTGTGGAAGCAAAACCAAGAAAAGATTCAACTGATCAGAGACTGTCAGTACTTCATTTCCTATGAATACTTTAAATTTCATTTAAAAACAGAATTTAGGTTTCTAGTACGGAAAACTGCAGGAAAATGCACGCAATGTGTTAGCTGCCTTGTTTTGGCTTCTTTAGCAACTTATTGCTTGACTGTCCAAACAAAAATGTGAAACTACAACAGGTTATGTGATGCTTTGGCTGCCAAACATAATTTTAAATAAAGACAGCACAATATACTGCACACCCCACTAACATATTCATCACTACTATATTATCTATTTATGCAATTAAGTATCATACAGTCTGGACTGGACCCAACTGGACTACATATGTTACTACTCCAGTTTACTGCATGTTGGCCAACTGTTTACCCAACTGAGATCTGAGTGCTGCTCTTGACAGTGTAATTGCTTTGGACTCATTAATATTAAAGAATTATAGAAAATATTTTTTCTTGGACAGCTGTTAGTGCATGTGGAACAATAATCTATATAACACTACTGGCAAATACAAATGGAATTTAGACACTAAACATGCTCATGGTAAAAAGACAACATTAAAGGTCTGCTAATTGTGCCAAGGCCAATAAAAAAGGTCAGAGAAATCATTGCACCCATTCTAAGCAAACATTCATGATAATTACAACTCTATTTTGATTGAAATTTACAGGGCTATGATTTAGGCTGTTTATCTTTTTCTTACAGGTCTTCTCCCTCATTCTCCCTTGCAAGATCTAACAACTTAATACTAAACTCTGTCAAGCCTGGCACAGAAAGAGGATGCTAACTTACAGCTCCTCAGCCCCCTAAACACCTGACAGGAGGTAACCTTGCACTCCATTTACGGGAATATCCAGTGGCTACACACAAAGCGTTATGAAATGCAACTGGAACTGCTGAAAAGAACAAAAATGGCTCCTCACTTTATCCACTGTTCTGCCTTGCTGGCTGCCTCCTGGTACTGCTCGGATGTCAGCTTGTAGATCTCTGCGTTCTGAAACAAAGAATAGAATGCTCAGCTCTAAAAATTAAAGTCATCTCAGATCTTATCCCGTCACAAAGTTATCTTCTATAATTAATAACGACTTCCAACAACAAACAGCATATTCAGTTCAAAGAACACAAAAAATGCTTAAAAGTTGATTTTATTTTCAGCAAAATGCATCAAGGCCACAACATGTCCTCCATTTGACGCTTCACCTTTGTGAAGGGAAAGGGGGCGGAAAGGTCACTAACAACCAACCATCAGCTTTGATTATTCCATGTAACCACAAAAACAAGGTGTTTCCAGCACCAAGTTATTTTGAGTTTGGTTGTGTTTTGTTCTCTTTTTTTTCATTAATTGCTGTGAAGGATCTTGTAAGTTACTGACGTGCAAGTACCAAAACTGGCTGCTAGCACTGGAAAATCCATTTTACATTTCAGTGCTTCTACTTATGTTACTTATTCTTTAAAAGAAAATTATGCAGCCTGTTTCCCTTTTAACAACATAGGGAGGCGTATCAGGTATCAGTGAAGGCACTGCCAAACAGTCTGGAGTGTCTTGCTGCAGGGCTTAAGAGGTTTGCATTAAATTCTCCTGAGCTTGCACAGAAAGAGTTTTAGTTCACAACTGCTCAGCTGCTGAACATGGGGAATGGATTCCTCCTCTCGGCTGCACTTAGAAGCCTCCCAAGCACAAACAGCAGAAGGGAACGGCTGTACACCCCCAGCGACTTCTCTGCAAGGTCTTGTGTCACTAAACTGCTGATAAAGCTGCTTTCGGCAAAGCCTCTGGACTTCATACTGAAATAGCTGCAATTGCCTCACTCAAAGCTCATCTGCAAGGTCCTTAGTCTGAAAAGGCACATGCAGAAAATATGCAATAATCAATCAAAAAAGTGACAAAATGGTATTGAAAGCGAGGACAGCTATTCATTTAGGGACGGTTCTAGCTGCTATCTCGTCTCTCCCCAAATTTGGTCATTTTATATAGAATACTATTCTTGCCCTTCTTCATTTATTTTCCCATAAATGCAGCTGTGGTCCTGCGCACGATGAGACGACACATTGTTCAGTGGTTAGAAAAAGGAAAGGACAGATATAACTCAAGTTCTATTAGCGGTTCTGCCACTTGTGCAATCTTGGGCAAGTCACCATTTTCCATCTGCAAGCGAGGGATAACAGCTGCCTGTATCACTGAAGTTGTGTGAAGCTGAGCTAATTGGAAGGTTTATACAGGTTTTCGGAGCCTAGGCTTCCAGGTGCTATATTTAAGCGTTTTATCTCTGGTGCCTGAATTTATGTCACATACCAAAAAAACCCACAGAACAGACTTTGCTTTTTCAAACTTTGACCTGGGAGAGAGACTTAAACTGAGAAATCACAGATGAGTAACCACTTCAAAATGCATTTTGCCAGCATTTTGTCATTAATGTTTTCGTTTACTTACTTGTTACATAATGGCCAAACTTCTATGCTATTAAACCCATTTTTCTCCTTCCTATAATGAAAAGTTCAGCTTTTAATGGAGCCTTTTTCTCTGTCCTGTAAACAGGCCTCATGACTTTCGGCTCCCTGCTGTTACTTATTCACACATGAAACCACAAGACCTGTGCTTCATTAATTAAATTTGCCATTAAAAATTAAATAATGTGAATAAGTAGATGTAAGTGTTATCTCCATGGGCTTCATAAGTCTCACCGTTTCTCCAATTACTACCCAAGCAATTTTCATATTTCATACTGTCTGATTTCTCAAAGGGACTGGATTTGAGAGATCAAAATGAGAGAAAGTGGGAAAGAGAGAAAGCAAGGTAGTAAAATTAAACATTTTTCAGGCAATAGGAAGTAGCCCCGTCAGATACTATTAGCCTGCAGCACTCTGCAGTGAAACAGCAGCAGGAGAGGAAAACAGGAACAAATATGTTGTACGTGAGACGCAGCATGAGGTTGGCGTTTAACCCGCCTAAAGAAAGAAAAAATAGCCAACAGATTCATTTGCTGGTTGTGCTGTCGATTAAAGCGGTTGTGGCACAACCTCACCTAGTTTATTAAAGAGAGAGTTCAATTGCCCAGTACTATGGTCAGCCCCATCTTCAACAACATCAACTACAAACATGGACAAAAACGCCTGGGAAAGAAACCAGTATGGAATAGCTCTGGATCCTAAAGCTGATGAAAAGCAGGCAAGTGAGAACCTGAACAGAGAGGCGAGAATCTCGGTGAGGGAAAGGATGAGAGTTGGCCTCAAAGAATCCACAAGGCACATGGCACAATGCGAAGATCAAGGAGGGGCACAGAAGACCTTCAACCTGAAGATGAAAGCTGCTGAGCCTTAAAAATGAAAAGGAAACATCTTTGCATGTGATCCAACTGTGCCTCTTGCCTTTGGATCAGACCTCTCTGACGCCGTCTTCCTCCCTCCCCTTTAAAAACCCTAAAAACCAAGGAAGCACTACTTCCAATGCTATGAATCAGTATCTTTAAATGCTTCCCCAAGTAAGAAAAACATAGTTTTACCATTTAAACCTCAGTTCATTCAACAAGCTGACTTGTTAAACAGGTTTTCCCTGGCCTCTAGGCCCTTTCCTACCTTGGGAAAGTCTCATTCACTTTTGTCCTAAACACGGATTAAATGAGCAACAGACGGGCCTTTCAGCATGGCACAGTCATGGCAGGTTCTGTGATTTGAGGCTTCTACTTACAGAGAGTAATTTTCCAAGTATCCTCATCTGTACGACTTCAGATACAAGATCTGTTTCATTTTCAGTATTTTACCCTATCACTCTGTGGCAGGGGATAATGTTCCAAGAGCATACAAAAATCAAGGACTTTATAATAAGGTTGCAAATGAGGACCCAAGCCAGGAACCACCTATGCACTTCCCATGACTTCAGCAGAGCCGCCCACGCACAAGGGCTATTCATCAGGATCAAGGTGTGGTATTTGCACTTGAAACAGTGTCGGAGTTGCCCCTACTCTTAGTGAAGTCCTTTAGCTTCATAAAATGATATTCAGTTGCACAGTAAAAGAGAGAACATTCAACACAAAATTACAAGACATCAACGCTGCTTTTAATTTACTCTCACAATATTTGATGCTTGAGATAAAATGGCAGCTCACAAAGAAAAAGTTGAACATGAGACCTCAACTATTATTAAATAAAGCTCCTGGCAGTCTTAGTTGCAGAAATAAGTTTAAAAACATGACCAAAGGACACCATAAGGGCTCAAATAACAAGAGACACAGAAAGAATGAATGAACCACCTAAAATGTTTCACTTCTCTCAATAAAGTTGAGCCTTAGGGGAGCCAACTTCAGAACATCAGAGCTTTGTCATATGGGGAGAGCGCTCTCCAGAGAGGACAAACAAACTAAACAAAGAAATGTTAGTTTGAAAGATTTTCCCCTGCTATTAAATGATGGTTCGTAGCAAATAATAAAAACACTGAGAAGTTATAAAAATACATAACTAGAGCCTAAAGACCAACAGAACCACTTTCCTTTACCCTGCTGCTTTTCTACAACAGATTTGCTGCTGTACCCTTGCTCCCCACTCCTTCCAAAACACCCTTGCACTAAAAATTCCCCTTCCAAAGGAAACCAATTTTAAAACTTAGAGCTAAATTTGGAGTAATTTTAATTCAGCATTCCTCCCCAGCTGCAAACATGCAGAGAAACTCCAACACTGACTACTACACTTTGCTACAATGCCCAGGCCCTTTCCACAACATATAGCAAAGAAAGTAAGAAAACAATATAGCAGAAGATGGAGTTCTCAGGGTTATTTCAGGAGGGAAAGTAATTGAAGCATAAAGAGAAAACCCTGCCAGCTCATTCTCACATTGACTTTAAACCACATTCCTTACAACTTCAGTGAAACATGCGCTACTTGCGGTAACACGTAAAACAGAAAAGCGAGCAATGTGAGCATGAGCAACTAGAAATTAATCAGATTTTAAGCAAAATTCTTTGTGAACATCAAGCAGCAGCAGCAAAAGCCTGACACTGGGACACAGATTTCTCCATCAGGTTCAGTCTGGGTCAACAGATCAGAAGGCATTTGGATTTAAAAAAAAAAAAACCCAACCACCATCACCGCAGCTATCTTGAGATATTTTGACACCTCAGAGTATAGAAGCTTGTCAGTGGTCACAGTGCTTAAAGATACAAAGAGGATTAACAGTTGTTGAAATGTTGCCAGCCTAGATGAATGCTAGTGATACCTCTGATGAAACGGAGCAGGCCAGCGGAGGCCTTGACAAACGCTCCAGACGACAGCTGAGGGATTCGACGGTACAATCTGCCTTGCACCTGACAGACATGTTGCTTCGATCCCCTCTCCTGACCTCCGCGCTCGCCAGCTTCCAGCAAACCTCCCGCCGCAAGCCCCACTCGAGCCGAAAGGGGCACGAGAGCCAGCGCCACGTGGCGGGAGGAATACATGGAGTGCCCCACGAGTTGGCATCACCACTGCAAATTTGGGAGAGAAAGGGGAAAGGAAAGCAGAGATTACTTCTCATGTATCAAATGTCAACTGGGAGATGTTCAAATTCCCCCTTCCAGCTGCTTCTGAAGCCCGAAATAAGCCTTCACCCCACCCTGAAAAAGCAGCACAACTGTCGCCGTCCCGCAGGCACTTGGGGACCGGGAACATGCACGTGCCCGGGACACAGCTGCTGCCACGAGGAACAGCGGGAAGCGACGAAGAGACATCGGTTAGTGCAGGCTTTGGGAACTGCCTTCACTCGCAGCACTGCCTACGGGCAGCAAAGGTACCTCGGGCACCACACACCTCACCGGGCGGCTGGTTCACGTGCACTATAAATCAGGCTGTTCATTCTCGTTGCTCAGAAGTCTCATGCAAAAGGTTCTTAATAGATTTGAAAAATCACCCCATCTACCTGCACCCCTCCCGCAGGTACAGAGGCAGATGAGATGAACCGATTTGTTCACTGGACGACCATTTGGACCTGTTAAAATCAACCTACACAATCAATCACTGCTATCAACTTTGGTCCAAAACAGGGAGTTTGGGAATTTCAGGACGCACTGCAAGAAGCAATCTCTTCACCTCCTGAGCTCGCTCCTCTTGAGTTCCTGCTCAGCCTGTTTGTTGGTAACAGCTAGCATTTAGCTAAAAGATCATTCACATTTTCTCCTTCCTATCAAGCACAAGTGCACGTACACACAGAAGCCAGTTAACAAGGAAGAGAAATATGCATATAAAGCATATCACGAGAGCATAGAAGCCAAGGGTTAATCTGCTTTTAGGCGGATTCAAATGTTTTTTTTCTCAAAAGGTAATAGAGGAAAGATGCAAGCAACTACAAACAGCTTGCTGATACAGAAAAAAGATTTTTTCAGCCAAAGCCAACTTCTAAACACAGTTCTGTTGTTTGCTGTTCATGTGTGGGTTCATCCACTCCTCCCACTGAGACCAATAATGAAATGAGAGCATTGAATTTGTGTCATTCTATTCTTTCCTTCGGCAATAAGCTGTGAGATCATAAATTTTGGATTAAGATTCAGAGAAAACAGAAAAAGAGAAATGTCCACAGTAACAACACAGGAAAGTTAAACCAGTCATGGGCAGAAGTATATTCCTGTTTGAACAGATCTTCTCACAACTGCAATATTATCCTGAGTTGAAAGCAAAATATTAATTCTGTAGCATATCTAGACAGCTTCTCAAAGATAAAATCCCACAAAATACCTATCTCCACAAAACTTGAGGGAGGCAGAGCTGGGGAGAAGGACCACAGCTGGGTTTATCCTGTGGATAACAAGCTAGGCGCAAAAAGGTTAAGCTACAGCCCCTAAAGCACACAGTGAATCAAACAAAGCTACACACCCCAGGACTTCCCAGAACCAGGTCCCACACCGAGATACTCCATCTGGGTGGAAACGGGTTTACAGACCCAGACTGAGATCGCACGCCAGAGTCAGACTGTCTCTGTGAAGGTACCCTGGGAAGAGTCCAATTAAAACAGGTACCCCACAGAAAGATGGTATTAGGAACTTCTCCAAAGAGCTGCAAGTGCCTCACTGGAAACATGCAGAAAAGCCTCATGCTATCTTCAAGTCAGAAAGACAGCCAACAACAAAGAAATTATTACTGCAGAGGTGATTACAAGGGGAAGAAAGAGAAGAAAAAAAAAAAAACAACCCAGAAAAGAATTAAACACTGCGTTTATATGAGGCACACCGTTCTGAAAGACTGCAAATAAAGCATTAGTAATTCTTTAAACACAAACTCTGGAAAGTAAAAGCACCTTCAAAGAGAAAGGCCATAAAATGCCAGCAGGCTTTCTGTCAAAGACAGCATCAGCAACGTGAAAGGCCCAGATTAACACTAAAACTGTTGGAGAGCATCGCTCCGCTCTCCTCCTAGCTGGAAGTTTAGTTTAGGAGCAAGAAGTCTTAGGTGAGGAATTCACAGTAAATGCCTGAATCAATTACACCTGACAAGCGCAGGTAAACAGGCTTCCCAGCCATTGATTAAACATCAAGGGGTTTCAGCATCTGCTCCGGAGAAGTCCTACACCCGGCTGACCTGCACGATAACTTCGTGTCCATGACGTGAAGGGCAGGGCAGTGCCTGCTAAATGCCTGCGCCCACCCTGGGCAGCTGCACAACTAGTTCCATAGTGATACCCAGGTCCTATCAGCCGACCCGACCCGTCACACAACCAGGATGAACTCCCAGGTCACAGGACACTACCTCGAACAACTGGGCACTGTCCAAGAGAGAGTGACAGGCGTGCAGAGAATCACTGCTAAGGGAAGGGAAAGAAGGGAATTGCCAGTATATCAAGAGTGCCAAGGTGTGCAGCTCAAAGTTTCACTAGGAGGCTGACCAACACTTCAGAGGGAAAAAAAGGGGGAAAAAAAAACCCAACCCAAAAAAAACCCAGAAAACTGGCAGTCATCAAGCACTTGTCATACATTAAAAAAAGATACTAAGTACATTCCCCTGTCAGGCCCATCAGAGGAGCTTATTTCGGGAAGGCAGGAACACTATAGCTAAGGTTTGATGCCATCACGCCAAAGCTGCTATTTGACAGAGCCTCCAACAGAACTCCCACCACCTCGGACAGGCACGCTGCAGCTCAAACTCCCGCCTTCCTCTGCTGAGAATATCCCTGAGCCCCATTTATAAACTGCAGCAACAGACCCAGTTAACAGTTCCTGTCCCAATTTTTAAAATCTAAGTTATATTCATGATGCCATCCTTTTCCAGGTAGCTAAGGAATGCAATTCACCGGATTCCCAGAGCAATTCAGAACAGGAGGGACCCAAGGCAGAAGGATGTGCAAGAGGACTGGAGAACACTGAAGAAAATGCATCGCATCCGTGCACTCGCGTGGGTAAAAGGAACTGCAAGGAAGAGAGTCACTATAAGAAAAAAACAAAAAAAAAAAAACCACCAAAACCCAGAAGTATACCAAAGCCTGCAAGTTCCACCCCCTCCTGGGGTTTTTCCTCTACCCCCAACTGCAAATTATTCTCCATGTGCAGTTTCCAGTAAATCAAGCTTTGCTAAATAACCCCGACATGTGCGGGGCTGAGAACCAGCCAACAAGCAATGATGAGATGTCCCTGGAATGATTAAGGAAAATGCAGACATCTCTCAGGTTACAAGGAAGCCTGTTGTACTCTCCCCTTAGTGCATATGCAATGCTGCAAGCACTGTTCCGAAAACCTCTGATATTCAAAGGCTCATTTGGTTGACAAGGAGCCTGTGGATTCATGGACAGATTGTCACACAAACTGTCAGGTTTTTAGAGAGACTATCAGACCTCTCTTTGCCTACGTTATGGAGCACATCAAAGACACAGAAGATGAACCAGACGCAGACTGCACAGATCTGATTGAATGGTGGGTGTACATATTCAGAATACTGTACT
>VZSZ01012190.1:427678-499928 GCA_013398815.1 Ibidorhyncha struthersii | reverse complement strand
TAATCAGGGGCTGAAAGTTCCAGAAATGTGACAGTTTTTGGCAGCGATTCTCATCTTTGCATTTATTTATCGAAGGGAGGAAAAACTGCCATACTAGAGGCAAACTTGTGAGAGGAAGAAAAATTATATCAGCAGCAATTTATTTTGCCACCGTACTTTTTCTTTATTATTATTACTCCCAGAGCATTTTCTGAAGATATTTGTATTTTCAGTCAGGGTTCTCTCCCTATGCTTGCAGCTTCTCTTTCAATTTTATCCTGTAGGAGAGGCTGGTTTAATGATTACAGCCAAAAAGACCGCTAGGACTTTACAGGTCAGTGTACACAGTTAATGACACAGACAAATCCACACTTTCAGAAGTGCCCGCTGGCTCGCGGCTCTGTCTGGAGATGCTTAGGAGCTCATTATTCAAAACTTCAAGCTCAAGTTATAGGTAATCAGCACATCTGAAGAAATACACCATACCTGGACAACCAAAAAGTGAAGTAACAAAAACTATTATAGAAAATACTAACCTTAAGCATTAGGGTCTCACTTTTAAAATGGAGACAATGTTCACTTATCTTCCAGTGCACTAGAAACCTCAGTTAATGAATACCTGGAAAAAGTTCCCAGCTCCACAGCTCAAAAGTAGTTTTACAAGGATAACTTGATGTCATTCCCCTTTTAGTAATACTTGGAGAAACCTTATAAAGCAACAGTATATTTACTTTACAGCTGGCAAAAAAAAAAAGGCATTAGGGTATTTCTACCAAGAAGTATCGATTATTACTTGAAAATGAAAGTAAAATATAAAATGAAACACTGATAAGAAAAAGAAAATGGATTAACACAGATTCCTTTGGCCTGCCTTTACAATACCAGTCACACAACCCCCAGTTCTCCCGGCAAGGCATCAGTTATTCCAGAGAAAAGAACAGTAGTATCTTTTTATATTTATTTCACTATTCAAAATGGATTGAAATTCTCCACACCGTAAACAGAAAATAAATACAATATTTATCTTAAGATAAAAAAGCCAAGGAGGACAAAGGAGAAGGGACGGTAAAAGGGATGAGGAAGAAATCAGAAAACATTTATAAGCAATTTCCTCTCCATCATTTGACAGTCTCATTCTCTCTGCTTTTAGTGATCGTCTCTTTCACACGGTTTTTAACGGAGCGGTTTTGCCTCTTCTGAAGAGGACAAGGCATTGAAAAGACATCTCTTAGCTGGCAAGGAGCTTGTGAAGTCTCCAAAGACAAGCCCAGAAGGACCACAGACCACCAATCAGGTGGAGAGAGGCATTTTCACAGCAGGGCTATTGAGACGTAAATATTAACATGAAAATCAAACACCCACAGAGAGCAGAGGCAGACACACAAACGCTTCATTCCCATACTCTGGCAGAGACCACTCCTTCACAGTTGACGACTGTCACAACCCTGGTGCATGATGTCACCCATGGCCGTCAATAGCCTTTGGTCACCACCAGCGCAGTATCATACTTTCGTTATGGAATCCAGGCGGAGGAGAGGGAACAAGGCATTTGCCACTTTTCGCCCATTAGAGAATAACAGGAATAATCACTTAATAACATTAAACCAGAGAAGGCTCGTAAACCCGTGCTGCCAAGGCACCTCAGGAACATAAATGGCAGCACATCATATGGTATGGTGTACCACACAGCCATAGATGCAAACTAAATCTACCCTCAGAATTTCCATCTCTAAACGCCTCCTCTGACAGCAAGGAGTACTACATGCAAACAGGAACAGACCTTGACTTTGGGACTAAATCAGGAAGAAATAAAAGTAGGCTTAAAGCTCCAAAATAAGTATTTTGGTACAAGCATCATAATTATCTGGGGTTTGTTGCTGTAGCTGATAAACTTTGTAACAAGAAGAGGCTTGGGAAACAGGGTTGTAAGGGGATTTTTCCAGGCTCCTGAAAAAAAAGTATCGTTTTTCACCTATATCTAATGGACAAGGCCAAACAAAAAAATCCCAGCCCTTCAGCTGGGGAACAACTTGGGTTCAGAAATCACACAACAGGAACACAAAGAAGGAACAGAACTATACTTTTGCTGGGGAACAATAGGAGGGGAAAAAATCCAAACCCCACAATCAGCGGACCTGGAGCCAAATCCTCTCTGCACAGAAGTGAGCACACAACACAGTTATAACCCAGCCCTCTCCTATTTTCAGCTGGCAAGGACAAACTCTGTGTTCCTCACTGGGAGACCCTTTACCTATCATAGAAATCGACAGCTAGGACACAGTTGGTTTGGGGTTTTTGTTGTTGTTCGTCCTGCAACAAATCCTTGCCTCTACCTGGAGGAAAAGTTATCATCTCAGCACCACACGAACGAGTGATTAACCATCAGCAAGTAATGGCTTTTTGCTGCTGCTAACACAAGCTGTATCTGAACAAATGACCTACAGGTGAAAGGTTTCATACACTACACTTAATCCCCTAAATAGCCAAAGGAAATTTTGTGGTATACATAATCATTATGAAAAATGAAGTTAAAAAATTCATATACATGCCCAGGCGGGCACACAATACAGCATTTTTACACACCCATATGAGTCGTCTTCTCTGTTTCAAGAACCACAGTCCAGCCAGTTCAAGGCTTGCTACATGTCAGGGCAAATGAGATGATTTCTGTATACCATCCAATATATCATAAGACATCTCGGGGGGGGGGGGAATAATCCAGGCACTCCTCAATTGACCCAGGCATGCAAGCTCACAGCAACCTTGCAGATTGAAATTATATAAGCAAAAATTTGGCTTCTGTACAGAAGAATGGGGAGGGAGAAGGTAGGAGAAGGAATTAAACCTTTTTTTTTTTTTTATGAAAAGACCTGAAATGCAATAATTGGGAAGGAAAAGAAAAGCTAGCTCTTCTCTTAAAACAACCTAGTTATTACAAGTCTTCTCAAATCAGAGGCTTAGAGTTTTATCTCAACTCCTGCATTTCCTTTTCCCATCTCTCGCTCTTCTGCAGCCCCTTGGAGACTGACACAGATTAAGTGGCTTCTCGGCATGTTCTGGCTCTGGGGCTGTTCCTTGTCATCCCTGCCCTCTGGGCAGGGCACCGTCTTTTATCTGATGGCTACTCCACTGGTGAGTACCAACCAGGGCACAACTCTCCTCTCCACATTTGTCAGGGTTTGACTCTACAGAAGACAGACAGCTCTAGTGTGTATGAGATGGATGTTTATTATTTTTGTTAAAAATGTAACATAAACATAACCATTATTTCGTATTTACTTACAATGGGGCTGGACAGTGAACTGGTGAGTCAGGCAATCCTCATTTGAGTCAAGGTGTTTAACAGTAAACTGCGACTGGGATCATTCTTGGTGCAGCAGAATATATAGTCAAACCACCAGGTAACCCCCAAAACAAGCAAACAAAAGCCCACCAGACATCATCCTGGGACCAGGAGATGCTGTGACATACGAAGCAAATACCATTTGCAGTGGCTCAAGACCTCACAGCGAGCCTCGTGGTGCCCATATATTTAAGAACATTAAAACATGTTATTTACGAGTTACTTCTGAGTCACTCTGGTCTCTTGGGAACATGCATTATATGTTCAAGAAATTGGAATAGCTCTTTTATTTACGTTTCTTTAAAATGACTGGCAGATGGGGAAAAAACCTTCAGAGAAGTGGCCCTAGGCTGTCATGAAACATGTATTTAACACACCCACAGTAAACTACTAAACACACTCACTTCAGAAGGTACAGCCGCTGTAAATATGTAGTAGTCCCTTTTTAAAGTCTGATCTCTGGACTACTTAATTCGGCACAAATTTGAGATGTTCTGTGGAGTCTGCCCAATTTACAGAGTAATTATTAGCCATATTTTGCATTAACATGATGACAGCATATTCTGTTAGGGCAGAGCCAGAATTTTAAGGACCTTTTCAAAACGAGCCCAGGCCTTGGCTTTATTTTTAAGTCACAATACTGATGCCTTTTTTCCTGCCACATGTGTAAGGATCACTGCGAGCTGAAATAGAAATCTCAGACTCCCCAAAGTCAGACTCTTATGCAAGTGGATTCCACACACAGAGGGAAGTTTTGTCTACCTGAAACAATTTCCAAGACTAAGTCTAAATCTGGAATATCCCAAGAGAAGTGCAAGCTTCAATCATCCAAATCCCAGCAGACACACAGACTCCAGCCTAAGGTCTGGAACATATTTAATCAATTCACTGTGCTAACTCTCTACAGTTTCATAAAACAGCCAATACTGCAATAACAGGGCCAAAAATTAATTGTACACTGGTCAGTGAATTACACGGAAATAACAGGCAGCACCGGTATTTATTGCAGCAGGATAATGTAGTTGGTGCTACGGTACAACTACACTGCAGTAAAAATAGGTGAGAGACAGACAGTGTGTGTGTGCGCACATATGTACGCATGTATGTGCATGCGAGCACTGCTTTCCATTAGAAAAGGAGCACTGGTTTTACTGATAACAGTGCTACCTGTATATACACACAGTTATAAATACCATTCTGCTTATAAACAAGCATATAAACAGCACAAAGAGGGAGAAAACAAATTTAAACTACTAGGCAGAAGTAAAATGAACGAATGGAAAATTGGGCTGAATAAAAACGGCAGGGGAGGGTATCAGAAATATTAGATAATGAGGAAAGCTTTCAAAAGTAAGACAAAAGCACCCCTTCTTTTGCTCTTTTTGGACTAGACCTGACATATACACCGGTGTTGAGTTCTAACAAAGAGACAAGATTGCATTCTAGGTCTTTTTGTTCTGCCTTTAACGAGTCTTCATAGTGATACACTGATGAGACCAGATACCAGATTGTTATCTAAATTCAGCTGCTAAATTCAGTGTTAAGACACTAAGTTCAAACCACACATTGCCACATTTATTTCACAAGTCAAGCCGGAGGATGGATTCCTCCAAGATGAAGCAGCCCATAAGCATCATTCTCTCCCTCTGCAAAGGTACTCTAAATGCCAGGGAAACAAAATCACTGTAAGGCTCTGACAGTTCACCCTTCAGCACACAGACTGCAAACGCATCTCTACACTAATGGGGCACACTGAAGAGGAAGCAAACACTTAGTTGCTGTTTGCATAGAGGCTGCTTGTAATTTGATGTAATGTACTGTACACCAGACGACACATATTGAAGAGAGAACATACACACGGCAGAGAAGACAGAGAGGCAGCGCTGACATCTAACACATTTTATTTACCCTATTATAGATGTTCTTTGAGTTCATCAAATTACCAATCAATTTATCTGATCTCTAAAAGCTTGTGTACTAAGGTATATTAACTACTAAACTTTACAAGCTTTCAGCAAAACAGCCATTAAATGGGTGAATTGAGCAGAGGGTACTAGAAGTCAGTTTGCGAGCTGGCCAACGGCAACAACGAAGCAATCTCTCCCCGCAGACAGGAAGACGACGGAGAAGCATTAGGAAGGCAGCCTCCCCTAGATGCTGTTCAGCCCTAACGGATACCGGCAGAAAAATGAAGTTACGGGTGCTGTACTGCCTCCGCCTCCCCCAGCATGACATTTAATGTCTGTGCATAACTGAAAAGAGGAAGAGGATGGAAGGTCAGAACTGGTTCACACAACAATTTCAGGTTCGTTCTTTTTTCATTTTGTTCCCGTTCAGAAATTTAACACGCACACAGGACAAAATCTTCAGTTCTCTAAATATCAAAGGCTGTGCCCTGAGAGACTGTGGGAACCACCACCACCTGAAAGACAACATCCACACAGCCTCAGACAGACAGCCCAAGCGGCTGGGAACTGATCTGGGTTATCAGGATGGATCTCATCACCCTATATGGGGGATTATTCTTCTTGTGTTCAAAAGATTAAATCAACAGTTCAATGAACTGGGTGCTTCACTATATTGCTCCACTGGCCTGAACAGCAAACTGCTTTTTTGGATCACAGCTGTTGTAGGTTCACATAAAGCCCGGCTAGTTTTGTGGGAGGAAGGGTCTGCGGCAGGGGCAGGGGATGAGCAGAGAATCGAACAAATTAGGCAAGAAAAAAGTGGAAATTGTAAAGAATACTGTAAGGCTCGATTACAAAGGCAGGGACAAGTGATACTTCTGAAAGAGAAACACATTTTTTGAGACCAGAACTTGGTTTCACACTCTCTGTTCTTCCTTAAAGTACCCCATGGCGCTGGCTAGAGCAGTACGGCAGTGGCTGGTAGCAAACAAAGCAGCCCTTACACACACAGCGATAGCTCACGTGCAGCCCTAAGACATTACAGGCCATTTTACCCAGAGTATATGGTGTCGGTGACACCTGCCAAGACATAACAACTCACTGAATCTTTAACTCCCACTGAGAGGGCAGGGGGCTCGGTTGAAGGTAACACCTCAACACAGCTTTCTTTTCCAAAGGTAGGTGAGTGCTCTCTAGGTCTCGTGGACACAGACACAGCCCGGGATCCCAACTCAGGGAACGGAATTCCTCATCCCCTTTCAGCAGAAATCCCTCGTCACCTTTGCCAGGTGACATCAGTTTGTTCAGCTCTGCAGAATCTGCTTAAAATTGATCATGAAGACCCAACATGAACATATTATTCTGGAAGGCTTTTCCCTCCCCGCAGGCTGCTGTCACTTTGTCCACAGAGATTTTTAGAGAGATTATTTACTGGCCAAAAAGCATAGAAATGACAGTGTAGGGGTGGCCTTGGTGCACCGGAAGTGGGAGACTGCTCCAAGAAGAAGGATCAAGGCCAATAAGAATAACAAACAAAAAGAAGTTCACCTCCCATTCTTTACATATCCTAAATGCTTTACAAACACAAATTAAATGGTAAGTGCTAGGGCAAAAGGACATTACTTTAAAAAAAACAAACAAGGTGAATGCCACACACAGAATTACAAGATTTCTGAAGCTAAGCAGAGAAAAACGTGCAGTCTATCTTATTAATAATTTTCTTTAAAAAGGTATTTGTTCAATGCATTCCTTTCCCACTTGCATAAATACTCCACAGCTTATGAATACCTCTTGTGCTACTTACTGTTCTGAAAAACTACAAGCAGAAAAACATTGCATATTAATGTACCCACTGCTGACAGTAGACCACAGCCACCTAATAAAAGATAACACGGGAGCCAGAGCTTAGGAAAATCCAAACAAAGAAGAGACATCCATCTACAGCAAGGAGTTCCACTTCATCTGCCAAGATTACCTTCAGCCTCTCTGCCATTCCGCACTACGCCAAAGAGCTGCCCATGTTTTGCTGTACCATAGCACTGCCCTTAACCTTTGCCAGGTTCAACCCAGCAAGAGGCCAAACAGCAAAAGGAGTCAAACAAATATTTACATGGGAGAAAGTTTACAGCTAACATGCTAAGTGAAATCTCCTGGCATCTGAATGGTTCCAGGAGAGACTGCATTTCTTTCTTATCACACTTTTTAAAAGGATGTTTCTACCATTTGGTGAAAGCAGGACAAAGCATACACAGAATCCTTAATAAAAATCCCAGTTCTGAGCAGTATATATGTTAACTATTTATACCAAGCTCCCTCCACCTCCCTCCCTCCTTCTCAGTAACATATAAACGCATGAAAGAACATCAGCTTAAGCTTCTCAAACTGAGTGTTTCTAAGGTTTTCCTTACAGATTATTAGACCAACTCTCAATATTTCTACCCAGAGAAACACTATGGTACAAAACCTCCTTCAAAACAGTTGAGACAAGACCCACTTTTGTGAAACAATTCCAAATTATGTGGATGAGATGTAAAATTACTCTAACAAGTCAGAGTTAGAAGTTTAACAGGTTATAACAAATTAGCCAGGTCTCATTACTGGATTACTTATTGGAGATTAGAGAGTCACACTGGAAACACAGGTGTGAAATGGAAAGTCTGTATCACCAGCTCCAAAATCCTGCAATTACACACAGTCCTATAAGAAACAGTCAGTTCAAAGGATCTATTCCCTGTAATTTTCCTGATGACTAAAATACTTCGGGCACTCCAAAATAAAAACGTAAAAGCAACCCAAGAGACTGAAACACACAACTACAACGAACTACCAGAGTTAAAGTGAGGAAGACCAAGGTCATCACCAGTGTCCTAATCCTCTGCAAGGAATTTGTTCAATAAAATTTGATTTAACAAAAAAAAAAAAGAGTCTAAAAAGCATGCACCTCACTGCAGGCAAAACACAAGCTACCACTCCTTCACACATACACACACACACACACAACCCCTGACAAACTGGTAACGAAGGGCGCAGTGGGAAGAATACCTCCCAAGAACAAATTGCAGCATTGGTTAAATCCCAGCACGGCTACTTCGTGCACTCAGATCTGCACTCAAAACAGCTGAATGCTGCTAGTAGCAGCAGTGCGTGGCATTTGCTCAACACAAGTCAGAAGCGCAAATCAAGCGCTAGGCACTACAGAGAAAGAGAGACCCAAACAGTGATTCCCATACAGCTACCATACATACTCACGGTCCACCCATATCTTGAGCACTGTGTGCACAGTTCTGACTCACACCTCTCAGAGACAATTAAATAGATACATAAAAGTTTCAAAGATGACCAGCCAGGCTGATCAAAGCATTTGGGGCATATATCCCATATACTTGCCCTGATCTTACACTCATCCCTGGTCATCCACTTTCGGTCCCAGTCAGGACCAGCAGATTGAACTATATGGATCCTTAGTGTGACACAGCACTGCTGCACTCACCACCTTACTTCTTCGGGTGCTTTATTAGGCAACGTAGGGAAAACCCCAAAAGCTGAAGCACTGAAATTATTTTTTCATACATGCCCTTTCCTGTGAAAATTTTAATAAGACTCTCTAGAGAAACTGAGTTTCTCAAGATCTATTTGAAATAAGGAACACTCATAGTTCATCTCATGCAAAACTAAAGGCAAAGCCCTTTTAGCATTTCTATAACTTTACTGTTTCACAACACTTTGCCCTCCCATTATAAGCTATTTCATCGTACAGATGGAATAACTGAGATAGATGGACTAAGTAATTGTTTCAAATTCCCAAAAGACAAACAGCTATTAGAAAATGAGCAGTTTTTTGCTTCCAATTTTGTGCTCTGTCCAGTAGATTACAGTACTCTTTCAGAAATTACAAAATAAAAAGATAATGTTATTCACACAATCTGCTGCATTCAAGGGAACTACTGAGTTCAATTCTGGTCAATACATCTCAAAGACAGAGCCTCAAGGGGGAAAGGGCCCAAAGACAAACAAGCAGAACGAGAAACCTGGAAAAAATCATTCAAACAAGCAGAGGCTGAAAAGGTGAGGACTGCTCAGCTTAATGGGAAGGTAAAAGAGGGAACAGAAGTCTATAGATAATGAGTAATAAAGAGAATTCCTTTTATCTCTTTCACCTAAAGGATATTAAATGAAAAAAACGCATTTGAAACTGGTAACAGAGAATTTATAGAGTATATAAGTTAACCTGTGGCACACACTGCCACATGATATTGGAGGCAAAGGGCTAAACAAGGCTACAGGAAAAATGCCCGAGACACACAGAAGAACGATGGCAGGAATCCAAGTTCCATTATAGTGAATAAAAACACTGAATGAAAATAAACTCTTTTGCAGCAGGGCACATGTCAGCCTCCAACTGACAACATTCAGGAAGACTCTTCTCAAAGTTGTTCTCCAAAAGGTTTTTTTTGTTGTTTTGTTTTGGCGAGGTTTTTTTGCACGTTCCTTCCAAGTCTTTGAAAACTGACCACTGTCAGAAGAAACGGGACAGTCCCCATGTTTGCTTCAGTGCAGCAGCTACTACATTGTAAGGAGTATATAACAAAACTATTCTTAGCATCCTGCCAGGAAGATACTTAAGTTCTCAACATCAACAGTTCAAACTATTCTTCAAAAACAAATCTCTAAGTCTCCTACCGCTGAATTCTGTTATTCTGCAGAAGTGGGGACAACGCCAAACTGAGGTTTCAGATAGGCACAGCAGGGGAGGAGAGGGGAGAATTTCTGACACCCTGATGCTTAGAAGGAGAAATTTCAGCTTTCTAACTCCACACTGAGCTGTGACATACATTCACTCCCAGCCCAACACCTCCGAACTACCAGTGACCACAGTCCAAGTGACCATCCCCTCTGAAATCAGTGGAGAAAGCAAACTTCTGTTTCAGAGCTCCTCCCCACCTCATCCCCTTACCGACAGCTTTTTTTCTACTATAGACACGTGTGTACATACATAGATATATATCTAAACCTGAGTTGGAAGGTTTTAACACAGTAGAAGGAAAAAATAAATAAATAAATGTCAAGGTCTGCGTGTATTCAACAAATAAAAGCAGAATTATATAAAAGCAACAGCTAATAAAAAAGACTGTTCTGTGCTGTGTTTTCCATCTTTCCAACCATTATAGGAATAAAATTATCCACAGAGAAGATAGAAAACCTTTTTCAAAACTAATACAATTAAGCTTTATTACACTGTTTCAAGTACATTTCTCTCCTCTCCCTTCTAGCCCCCACCACCTCCCACTCCAATCTAGACTAACGGTTGGAGGCATTCTTCTATTTTATTACCAGCAAAATGCTAGTGTTTAAGGGTCAGAAACTATCTAGTGTTTCAAGAGAGGAAAGAAAACCTGTCCTTTTTATCTACTTGCTTTTGTACACTTAAGAGCTAGAAGACAGTTTCTATGAGGCTCTGCAGTTTGAATAGGACTGTGGGCAAGCCACCTTACTCCCCTGAGAAGATCCTGCACTAAAAAATATCCATCACCTTGTTTAAAAAGTTATCTTGCAGCAAGGGACATGGACCTGAAAAGGGAAACACAAAATACAACAAAAGACTTCAAAAAGAGGACAATGCAGCCTGGACACAAACTTCTCCCCGCTCCTCTGTCCACAAAGGACAGACACACATACAAATTTTCCCTGCGGTTTCCGCTTCATGAAACCGGATCCAGAGAGAGGAATATAATAGAAGCACACAGCATGAGACCGAGAAATTGCAAAAATTCCCTTTGCGTATGAACATATGGACAACTGTGATAATTAGAACGATAGCTGCTAGATTGTTTGCAATTTCACTGAACAATCCCCATTATCTAGAAATAGAATTTAAAAATCTGAATGCAACACTGAGTGGTAGTTTTAATAGTTTATTTTTTAATGAACTGTATGGATTAAAGTGTTGCAAAATTGTATCATGTGAAATGGCTCATGGGCATGTTTTACCATCAATGGCTTAAAAAAATGCTGTATGGACAATCATGCAGTAGCAGGGAATGAGAAGGGCAATAAAAGTGCCAATAGTTTTCTACCATTTCTATAATCTGTGATTTTCCCATGTTCCATACTCACCATCATGCTACTCGTTGGTAGTAAAGCTGATTGATTTCTCTGTCTCTTTACAACCCACCTTTTTCATTGTTTGCATTTCTTTTTAGTCACATAATACAACTACAAGTCAGATGTATGCAACTCCCTGTCAGGAGGTCTAATTGCTTCAAATTGGAGAAGATTATTCTCCACATTTATTAAAAAATAAAGACTACTTATAACATTATTTCATTTTGCCAGGAAGTGAAAAATGCATTAGTTCATAAGGAACAGCATGGCTGCTCCTATTTTTATGGCATCAATTTTTAAAAACTCATCATGGTAAACAATTAAACAGAGAAGCAAATCCCACGTCTAGGGGAGAGATTCAAATCCCTAAATGGATTTTCAAAGGTCATTTCAGGCTTAAAAGATGCTTGACGGTGTCTCTTTAAATCACGTTCATTTCAAAGGCTTATCCAGCAAGAAGCAGGCAGAGCACTGCAGCACCCCCCTTTGAACTGTTAGGCTCCCCAGAGAAAAATTAATAATACAACTTTAATTCACATTTATAGCAAGATTTGTGTTTGGGTTGTTTGTTTGTTGCTTTTGGGTGTTTTTTTTTAATTTAGGAAAGGATTTTTAACAAAAGGAATTTTAGAAGGGCACTTGTTTTTTTGAACTTAGCTTTCACCTCAACCCCATGCTGAAAAATAAAGTTTGAATTACTTTATTAAAAAAATCATCCCGTTAAAATCCCCTTATCTTTCAAATGCAAGTTGCTCAAAAGATTTGGTTTGTACAGCTTTTTCATCGCTTAACCATGTAAGGGGTGAGGGGCAGACAGATACTGAGAGCCAACAGTTCCAGGTTTCAGTACAACGCTTCTTGTTTCTCTCTTTGGATCGACACAGACCTGCATCCAATCCCATTAGTATTCTGAGGCCACAAATAAAAGACAACTTAGCCTTACCTTCCTCTCAATGCGGGCCAACTGCTCTTTATAGAAGGCCTCTTGCCGCTTCAGCTCTGCCTCTCTGCCTTGCAGCTCAATGGCCTGGGAAGAAGAACAAAAGAGCATCAGTAGAAGAAGAAATTAAAAATACAAAGTGTGAGTGTAAGGAAAGCACACGGGATGTGGACTAGAAGGAACTAAAAAAAAAAAATAAAAAATCATTGCTCAGGAGTGGTATGGGATTCCTCTTGGTGGAACTACAACCCTTCAGTATAGCAGATCATTTTGCAGTATCCCCACAAGTTTGAAACGCTCTTATTAGTATCACACTCAAACTCATAGCCTTGATTTTATTTCTCCTTATTAAATGAAAATATGTAAGCTTAGAAAGGTGACACCTTCCTATTGCCTTTTTCAGAACTCTACCTTATCCAAGTCTTTGTTTTCCACAAATCACAATATTTATTACTCCACTTCAATGTTCTTCACCTTACCTTATAAATAAACTTCCAAACCTCCACTTTATAAACATTTGCCCCTTGGAATGTCAGAAAACTTCTACAGATCTAACAGATCCCTACAATCATGAGGAAGATCCAAAATACAGGTCTTTGTTGTAACATTTTTATAGCAACACCCATTCTCACTGACCATGAGGACTACCCTGATAATTAAAGCACTCTCTCCACAGGCTCTCTGTGTGTATACCACCGGCACCCCCCAAAGTTCCTCTGGCTGGGTGCTGCGGATTTGGAGGGGAGATGGGTGTCAGAATTTCTCTTCCATCTTCCAAAGCGTAAGTGTGACACTTCCAAAACAGCAAACTTGGTATACAAGCATGTGCTTAAGCATAACCTGATCATCAACTAAACAATGATCAATTGTGTGATTACAGTGACACCTTTTGCCTTTTAGCTCTTTACAATCAGCAGCACTTTACTGCATTCCCACTCCTAAACTGAACTAGCATTAAGGAAACATGGCATTGATGGACCAGAACCAAACTTTTTAAGCTTAAAAATAACAAGCAACAATAGCAAGAAGAATGGCACTAGTTTTTCTTACCCCATCCCACCTCAAAATCTCTGGGGACACATAATTTACCACCAGGCAAGAAGACCTTTCAAAAACAGAATTATCAGTCCGTTTAACATGAACGCAAACCCTGCTAACTTATAGCATCCCGGCAGCATTGCTCTTAACTTTTAATGATCATGGTACAATCACAGAAAATGCTGGTCCAATATGATTAAGTGGCTGGGACAAACATCCTCGTGGGCTCAGACCTGTCATTTTATGGCCAGCAGCCACTGTTAATGAGAAAAATTACATCTGAAAACCAGTTCTATGTATTTCCTTCTTTGTCCTCCCCTGCTGATGGAAATACAGTGGTATCAATAGGGCTTAGATGAGATTTTAAGCTAGGCAGGGAGGGACAGTTGATAAGCGAGCAAGAAAAGAAGCAGGAGTACATGACATAGGGGGTTTGCAGGGGTGTGATAGTGGTGGTGTCTGTTTGTTTTTAAAGGAAAAAAAAAAAATTTTGGTTCCCATGTTTGTCATCCAGACAACAGGGCCAGAGTAAGGCACAAGCACTATAGGCTCACATCTACATTCGCTTGCTCTCAAAGGCACTTGATTGAAGGCAAAATCTCTGGCTTTGGTTTAATCAGAGCTGCTATGTATCTTCCAGCCCACAAATCAGCTGAAACAGGAAGGGAAGGGGGATGACAATCAGCTGCCCCATACATGTAGCCTCACCAAAGAGATAGCACAGCAACAACAGCGGTACTGCTGCGCACTCTGGAAATGCCAAAATTATTACTATTTCTGTGACAAGAGAACCAAAGCTACTCTTCTGAACCAATATCTATCTCCTAGGCAGAAAAGGACTTAGCAATTTCAACTGAAATGAAACAGATGTACGAAGGCAGGGTGGTCTGGTGGATGACCAAAGGAACCTCATTCTCTTGCTGATTTTCTGCATAACACCCATAAAATCAGATTACTAAACAAGTGATTTGTATTTCCTTAAGGAGAAAATGAATAAGGAAAAAAACAAGAGTAACATAGTACTGACCCTTCTACACAATTCAGATGGAAAGTGATTTTGATGTGAAGTGTATTTCAAGGAAAAAAAAAATAATAAAAAGAGTCAAAAGATCAACTCTTAAAAATGCAAGAAAGCTTCTGCTTAATTTAAGTAAATTAATTATGTGGCAGCGCTACTCTCCTGAGGTAGCAGATTATTCTGGGAGCACAAAACCAACACATGTAACAATATTGGTGAGCAAGAGGCTTTATTCTGTTTCTGGCAAGACGTGGATAGGAGATCTCTGGAAGGGAACACAAACCAAATACCTAATCTCTCAAGTGGTGTGCTGATCTGCATGATGACAACCCATGGACTCCCAAGCAGACCAGACTTGAGCTGGGGTGCCCACAGTGAATAATGCCTCCACAGCAACGCACCCTGCAGCGGATACACATTCTGTTAGTGACTCCCCCAGGGTCCTGCAAGATTGATGTCAAAGAATCAAAACCGGACCTCCCAACTGCAGACTATGACCTTGGTATACTCCCCGTTCTTCCCCCTAAGTAATTTCTCCCATATTATCTTCCACTATGTCCCACTTATCGCCTATAAGTTGTATCATGAACCAGAGGTTGCAGAGAAAACTTTTACTCAGAACTCAAACATTTTCAATGCCTTGCTTGTTTTCAAGAGCTGCTGATGTTTCAGTGCATTGAAGTATATTGAGAAACATTCGATTTGTGACAGATCTGCTTGAAAGTTCCTTTATGTTTCCCTCTATCCCCAGCTGTTATTACTAGAAACTTTAGTACACTTTATGATGATGTTTGAAGTATGAATGGTACAGTCAGAGCATGTGTCATTTGAAATATTCACTCTTCCAAACTGGGTTAGGCAACAAGGGACATTTTGTAGGAATACAGGATATTTATTAAGAGTTTCTCTAGTCCTGCTGCTTATTCCCTACCCGAAGTCAGAAGCCTGTGATGTCCCAGACAGAACTGCCTGCTATGGGGGATGATTACAATTTCACAGGGGACTGAGATTGCAGGTGCCAAACAAAGATTCAGATACACTTTTCACATAAAGGCGGTTAGAACTAAAGAAGGAAGGAGAAGGGAAGACATGCATGATAACGCACTGGTTTGAAAATCACATATCAGAAAGTTGCATTTCACATCCATGCTGCAGAAGCTACATCTGAGCTTGAACATATCATGCAAGAGATGACCAAAGCCCAGAGATGACACCTAAGAAGCTGTAGTGTAGAACACAGCAGAGAGCGTGATGTCCAAGGAGTATGAAGACAGGAACAAAACAGAGGGAGGGGAGGAAGAGCATAGTTAGTTGTAGAACACACAAATGCACCTAAAACTTAGAAAAGTAGCATGGGACAGCACGTACTTGCAAAAGAGAATGTATGCAATAGGCAATTGTCCTCTGTACAAAAACTAGGTATAAGATATACTCAGGAAATGCTCAAGAATTCCCTGTGATGGTGTCAGAAGTTACAAGCATTGCTTTCTTACAAAAGCACAGTGACGGTATCCTACTAGCATGCTACTACAGCTTCCATGGGCATGGACCCATGGACTGGTTGGAGGCTCTTTCAAGTTCCTTCTATGTTTTATCTTTATGTTTTTTCCACAGCCCAAAGTTTTTCAGGTTATCTCAGTGCTGCTTTGAAGAGTGACAAAGAGCTAGGGTAGAGTCACGTGCGATTCCCTGCCTCCTCCTCTCCCTTTATCAAGTAACCCATTTAGAAACAAACTGTGAAAGCACATTTGGAAAGCTATGCACTACATACCGGCTCAACTAAAGAATTCAAGCACTGCCCTGCTAGCTGACAGGCAGGCCAAAAGAAATATTTTACAAGCCTCTTAATTGAGGTAATGAAATATTATTGGTTCATTCTCTATGAACAAAGCCAGACACTCTTAGCCTCGTCCTGAACTGACATCAACATGCAACACATCAGACTGTGCAACCGATCTTCTAGAGCTGGGCTTCATCTAGCTTCATCCATTCACAGATTAGCTTTGGCTTTTCCCCCCATGAAATATCACCAGATTTTTTATTATTTTTGATCACAGTCCCTTCTCATCACCTTGTTAAACATGAAAACCAGGAAAGAAATCTGCTTGAAAAAAGGGGCTTCTTGGCAGGGTCAGATTACAGCAGGGAACGTGGCACCCAGGAATAAAGCGCAGCGATAGCATAGCCCACAGCTGACGGCTACCATCAGGCTGTCTCTCTCCGCAATACTGTTGGGATTCTGGGATTTGGGGAGAAGGCATGGGAATACGGTACTGAAGGGAAAAAAAAACCCACCCCTCTCTGCAAAGGGCAAGTCGAGCTAGAAGGAAAGGTCCATACCTCAGCCTATAAAGAACTCCCTCAAAGGCAAGTCACAGCACTTGGCAAGATTATTGCAAAAATATTTATCTTCTTGGCAAAACACATTCACCAGTCACAGACGAACTAGTGAGATGACGCCTAGAGAATCAGTCGGAGGCAGTCCAGGGAAAGAAGCTACGAGGATAAAGGAAAGGTCCTTAAGTCTCTATCAAATGCCTTGTTTCTACATCATCCTGTCTTTGCTGAGAGGAGTTATCAGCTTCCCCCAAAGGTATCCAGTAACATCTCAGCAGCAGCACAGCAGAGATGTTTTGGCTTGGCTGAGTACCTCAGCTTGCCACACTTCACAACTGCAAATTCTTATACCTCATGCTTTCCCATGTCTCTTCCAGTCCTGGTAGCAGTCCAGGTGCCAGGGGAGAAAAACAAATGCTATTAAAGGCTCCAAGACTAGAAGAAGGAACTGACAGCAACGCACTGAAGAACAGAACTAGCTCCAAAATTAGCTAACTGGTATGTTCCTCACCAAGCCTAAAGGGAATGGCAGAGCCGAAAGGGCAACACTCGAACAGCAAGAGGCAGCTTGCTCACATCATGCCTGAGACTGAACAGCAGAACTTTACAGGGAGGCTTGTACAGGACAAGTAACCATGCGGGAGCCCTGACTCAACCTGCGCTTGTTTCAGCGGAAACATCACCACTACTGTGGAGTCACCTGCAGTCACTATCACAGACACACGAGGCCTACAAAATCACTTGCTTTTTGTCCTTTCTCTCATTCTGTTGAAGGCGGGTGACTGGGTTTTGTTTTGTGTCAGAACCCAGATGCAGACTCATGGCCTTAAAAAGCAGTACTGGTGTAACCTTCATTTCCTCCTGTTTCTGCTACTGTCTTAGCCAACAACACACATCACCAGATCAAGTTTGGTTTCAGCAGCTGTAAGCTACACAAAAGGAACCAGTGAAAATCTTTATGGAGGAAATAATATGCAATTTTCTAGCTGAACACCTTTTAAAATGTAATGACAGAAAATAAAATCCTGCATCTGTGCTCAGCAATAACAATCTGTACGCGCGCAGTAACAACATGACACTTGGAATAAGCAAGATCCAGACAAAAAAAGAGAGCTTACCCAGGCGTCCAAATCCGCAGGCTTGGAATAAAGAGAGTGCACAAGAGAAAGGAAGGGAAAGAGAAGAAAAAGAGAAATCAGTGATTTATGGAGGCCGCCTGCTGCTGCACAATATAGCTTTTAGGATGACAAGTTTAGAAGAGTTCCTTAAAAACAACAAGCATCTTAAACAGTGCAGTGCTGTCCCCTATTGGGAACTGTGCTATTAAAGCAAAACAAAAGCACATGCACCCCCAAAAATAAACACAAAGCAAAGCCCCCAAAGACTGCTGCAGGATTGCCCTTTAGGGTGGAAACTAAGGGAAGACAGGTGTGAAGCAGCCCATTTCAGGGAGTCATGCAAGGTCCTGCAGAACGTTAGAGATGCTGATATCCAAATCATGCACCAATGACCGCGGCAATGCCAGGCATACTCAAAGGGAGGTCGCCAACAACTGCATCATTTCCAAATTACCTGCAAAGAACAAGTATCCTTTTGCAAGGGCATTTTTGAATGCACAAGCTGACCCACCTAGCAAGTCATCTTCTCTACTGGACACTTTCAAAGAGTGCTTCCTAACAAAAGCCAGTTGGCTGATCAGATTTGTAACCAGATCCCCCTTCATAGGCAACTGAACACACCTTCAGTGCACAGTCCAAACCTCTGCCAAATCCAAGCTGCCTTCACCTGCTCCTTTCGTCGGCAGACCTATTTAAGTACGAGGACCAGCAGGCTGCACTATCACTTCTTACTTACTTAATACTACTTTTTATTTACACAGTAACCCAGCAGCAGCAAAGCAAGTAGAAGATGATAAACATTTCATGCCCATAACCACCTCCTTCTGAAGCCAAGGCATTTATGAGGCAGCCACAGTTCTCATTTGTTGTCAAGGGCTGTGAGCCTTCCCTGCCTCTCAGGGCTACTCTCAATCAGCAGCACGTTCACTAAGCAGGAACTTCAGAAAGGATGGCCTTTTTTATTATGATTATTTATTTGAGGGGAGTTAACAGGGCAGGAAGAACTCTTGGTCATAGTTCAGTGCCAGAGGGAGCAGACGGTGGAGTACAGTATGTTTATGGGATCTGCCATCATTTTAATGGCACAGAGCGGCTACTTCAGGTATCTGAGGGATGATGTGTCATCAGCTCTGTGTGTCGTCCATCCTCATCCTTTGCAACAGCTGAGGAGGCTGGAACCGAACATCTACAGTTCAACTGGGGGTAGCCAATTCCCCCCTTTCTGGAGACAGGTTTTATACAGTAGCATCAAGTCCTTGGCCAAACAAACCAATACACAACAGGTGCTCACTGGTAATCTCTGGCTGATCTTGACAAAGTCTGATTTGAGTAACATTNTCTCTGCACCCCCCGAGTTTTTTTTTTTTTTTTTTTTTTTTTACAATCAGGACAGATGTGCTTAGTTTTGTTTTTTTCATTTTAGCAATTGCAATGCAGTCCATCCTCAGCAGATGGACAGGAGGAACACAGGGCTCTTTATGGTGCATGTTATTATTTCAGCAGGTAGGTCATGCACACCAGTAGCTCTTTACTGGATTTACATCTGTCATCCCTGGGGTGCCTAAGCCATTAACTGTCACATTCCTGGTGGACAAATGCTTGCATGACAAAATGAACATGATGTATTAACTCAGTGGCACTGGACAGTTGCTGAGAAGAGAGCAAGGAGAAGGAACCAGCCCTGTCCCTGAGAGGTGGTCCCTCTTATACCGCTATAAGATATAATGCACAATAGCAGAATTAAATTTTTAAGAAAGATAATGCTGTCACTAAGCACAGGGCATCTCTTCTGCCGGTACTGCCAAAGGCTTTGTCACCTTTCAGGAGGGGGGAAAATTATTACTCCAAGCATAGACAGATACACTCCACTGAATGGAAACAGGAAAATTAAAACAAGTGTAGATGCAGTAGGACATATTGCTGCATTGGGAAAAAATAACTACATTTGGAGTGAAGCACAGACTAAATAAAATATAACAAAATAATACAAAAATGAAAACTCAAGAGGGCTACTGGTTTAAGTTTTGTTACCTCGTAAGCCTGTGCCAAGATTTTTTAGTAGAGCTACATTTACCAACACTGACTGATAATAAAAGACACAGCATGTCCACTAATATTTTCAAAGCTTAAGTAAACTGTTTAAGAAATGAGCAACATCTGGATTCCTTACTTCCTGAGTGACTTTCATTCCCAGCTCCCAGCTGTGAGCTTGCAACCTTTACGATCCCTGCCATCTTTTAGCACCCTTGGTCAATACTGCAGTACTCTTCTGCTAAAACAAGGGTTAATTTCTCTTCCAGGTAGCCTACTGGACAGCAATCACAGGAAGCTCAATAAATACTAGACTTAATCATTCAGGGTCAAAACCAAACCAAGATTCCTTCTTGACAGTGGGATCGAGTGTACCCTCAGCAAGTTTGTGGACAACACCAAACTGAGTGGTGCAGCTGACACGCCTGAGGGACAGGATGCCAACCAGAGCTAGACAGGCTCAAGAAGCGAGCCTATGTGAACCTCATGAGGTTCAACAAGGCCAAGCGCAGGGTCCTGTACCTGGGTTGGGGCAACGCCTGATATCAATACAGGCTGGGGGATGGAGGGATTGAGAGCAGCCCTGCTGAGAAGGACTTGATGGTACTGGTGGATGAAAAGCTCAACATGATCTGTGCTCACAGCCCAGAAAGCCAACCGTATCCTGGGCTGCATCAAAAAAAAAAAAAAGATGGAGGGAGGTGATTCTGCCCCTCTACTCCACTCTTGTGTGCCCCCACCTGCAGTACTGCATCCAGCTCTGGAGCCCTCAGCACAGGAAAGACGTGGACCTGTTGGAGTGGGTCCAGAGGAGAGTGACAAAAATAATGAGAGGGATGGAACACCTCTCCTATGAGGAAAGGCTGAGGCACAGGGTTTTTCAGCCTGGAGAAAAGAGAAGGCTCCAGGGAGACCTTCTTGCAGCCTTCCAGTAATTAAAGGGGGCCTACAAGAAAGATCGCGACAAACTTTTTAGCAGGGCTTGTTACAATAGGACAAGGGGTAATGGTTTTAAAGTAAAAGAGAGCAGATTTAGAACAGATATAAGGAAGAAGGTTTTTTACAGTGAGGGTGGTGAAACACTAGCACAGGTTGCCCAGAGAGGTGGTTGATGCCCCATCCCTGGAAACATTCAAGGTCAGGTTGGACGGGGCTCTGAGCAACCTGATCTAGTTGAAGATATCCCTGCCCATTGCAGGGAGGTTAGACTAGACGACCTTTAAAGGTCCCTTACAACCAAACTATTCTGTGATTCTTGACTGTAGCAGAGGCAAAAGGCTATTGAAACAGGATCTCGGGCCAAACCAGCAACCCCTGTCCTAGGTATTTCTATGCGGGAAAAGATACAGTCCACTTGGAGAAGACTCTGGTTAGATATGGGAATTACATAAGTAATGCATCTGTGCTTCCAAGAACTGTACATTTCAGCACTGATTCTTCAGGCAGGGGTTGCTTTCCCACATATGTATCAACAATCCAACTTGCAGTGAAATCATGAATACAGCACCAAATTAGTGTATCACACATACAGACTATTTCCAGCATCTTTTCCCAAACCCATACACCACATCACCCATACATGACTGCCACAATGGGCACATCATTCGTGTCTGTCATGGTCTAGGCAAATGTAAAAATGGCAGTAAGCAATCAAAACAGTTCTGCAATCAGGGAGGACGGGATCAGCATGATAAAGCAGCAGCCTTAAGAAGGGCAATGCCTTTGCAACCTAACTGGAACCAGCTTCACCCCAGATGTCTGTCACCTTGCCATAGTTAGTAACTCTGTCATATAACTAATTTCACTACAGCACGACCAATGACTCAGGAATCCAGACTACCAGCCTGGTAGAGATCTCGCTCACTTCAGAACTCTACACAGAGTATTTTTAGGGGCACTGCCAACTTTGGGAGTGGAAGATAGAGTGGGAGATGCGAGAAACGAGAGGCAGCAGGTGCCCAAAACCCAAGACAGCTGCTGGCAACAACTTTTGCACTGATGTCAGTATCTGAAGAGCTCTGCAGCACATATTCTAACATCTTGATGACCAGACTTCATCACTGAATGAGCAAAGAGTCATTTCTTCTTAAGGCAATAATCCAGCTCTAAACTTTTCCACAATGATAAGAATTAAAGCATTTAAAGAATATATCTAGACATTCAGTATCCACTCCAGACCCTTAAACACTTCCAGTTTAGTGGAAAATTGAAGCAGTATCAATATTAAATGTAATGAGAGTCAGAGATGTAACCAACTGACAAGGGAGAGGAAGCAGGAAGAGACCCTGAACAGCAATCAATTTTGAGGAAAGGCTGTGATGAAATTGCTCAACTCTAATGTATACAGAGCATACAAAATTCTATAAACATGAAGATGGGAAACAGCAGAAAAGCCCTCTGCCCTTTTATGATTCAGGGACAACTGCACTTCTAGTACTTATGGCATTGCTGCAAATAGGTTTGCAATGCTGACAGTTGATAGCTTTCATTTAAAACAAAATAAAGAGAAACCGGTTTTATAAAATCAAAAGTAAACTATCTGCTTTCATTGCCTGCTTTAATACTTCAGCTTGTTCCCACACTCTCCTTCTCCCATCCCCGCTTCTAAACATGCATACAGAGTCTTCATTTTGTAGACTGCCAACAGACAAGGCATTCGATGTCTGTAGAAATCCTGCAGAGTGTAGGCTCTCTAGAGATGTATGCTCAAGATGCTTATTTCTGATAGCAGGTGAGTCAACAACTCCCTCTAAATTTTTACCTCCTTGCTTCAATTCCTAATCTGCCTGTTAGACATAAGAATCTCCAAGTCCCTGACCAATTTAGCCAAAAAAGAAAAAAAAGCTCTCAAGAGAGGGCATCATGAAATTCTGTATTAATTATGACTTCCTATCCCAGAACATATTTCAGACCCTACTGAGTCAATGAGGTATTTTCTCATAAAGCTCGAATCAAAGGCCACTCAACTATTCTTGGATTATTTCTAGCTCATAATCATTAATACCGACTCCCATTATGCTAGCCTAAGGGCAGCATATGGCTTTCTAGGGATAGGACAGACGGGGGAAAATAACAGTTACGCATGCCTACATCCCAATCTCATTTCTGTGCATGCATATGGGGACATAGCTTTCTCTTGCCAGATTCTTAAATACCAAATATATTAGCTTCCGAGTCAANTAAAAAAAAAAAATAAAAAAAAATTAAGATGACATGCATAATCAACCCATGTGCCTCCAAGCAGTAAAACTGATGAACCATGTGAGTTCAGAAGGAATTCCCTTCCCACACTTGCTCCCAGACACTATATGCAATTTTTACCTGCCTCTGAACAAAACAGATCTTTACAGGCACCAGCCAATGGATACAGGTTTAGTATAGTACAGTGAATACAAACTTCCTACCACAAGATTAGAAATCTAATTTCTTTTTATTTAAAAAAAATATTATCTCGAATACCATACAGTTTAAGAGAAATACAGTTGACTTTGGGGTTGCTTTTTAATACAGGCAAAGATTGTCTTAATTGCATGGTTGAGTAAGAAAATTCTTGAAAGCCTTCAGTCATGGTCATGCAACCCCTGTCAGTCTCTGTGAATCCTTCTGCAGGTGGAGAGTCAGGTGCACTTTCAAACATCACAGTTTACATCTTTACCCACTTTGACAGTCCCATAAATTTTCCTCTTCTTGCTCTTTCATCGCAGACATACATAAAGCACACTTTACACAGCGTTACAGGGTCAGTATCTTCCTGGGGGCAGAATCCAACCTACCAGTTTGCCAAGATGCATGAAGGAAAGACATACAGTAATCGACATTTAGTATAAACCAAGTGGATTCCAAAGCCTTAGAGAAAGGATGACAAAAAGCATAGGGGACTCAAGTGAAAATAAATGGTCTGGGCTAGTACACATACACAATCATGCTTGTAGTAAGGTGTTACCTATGGAGTAAAAATGAAGTCAAAGTATGTAGAAAGTTATTAGAAGCTGCCCAGGAAAGGAAAAACAGAAGTGAGGAACTTCACCACAATCTCCCTTATTTCTGTGATCACTAAAGAGAGACAGGCAGTCAGCATTAAATTTCCCTACAACCAGCTCTGAAAATGTACCTCGGTCTTCGCCTGCAGCATTCCCTACATCCTAGGCCACAGTCATTGTTATGAAAAGGCTGCCAATTAAGTTGTGGTTTTGAGCTATAGACAAAATGTCCACTAGAGACTCGGATTCCTGCTTCCAAAGCACTTGCAACCCACTGTGTGTTTTAGGAAGAGAATATACTGGTGGTTCTCAAATACGCGCACTCTCGGCTCCTCACAAGGCTGTGATCAGAGAAAAGGCTGCAAGGTTGCATCTTTTAATGAAGTCCGAGTATATCATAATGAAATCACCTGCAAAAAGAAGAGCGTAGATTCAGCAACAACAAGGATTTCAGGCTATTGTAAAACTGTATTCTTTATTTTTAAATTGCAATCTCCGGGGCATGATTGTATCAAGAGCAACTTGCAAATCTATGTCACTGCCAGCAAAATTTTGATTTCCATTTGATAGGACAATTTGCAAACAGCAGTTTTCCACATTGTGCAAGTGCTTACCGTTTGTAAGAACTACAAGAATTCAATGCTGATTTGATGCCCATTTAATGGGCAATGCAACACACTCTTGCTCAAGGCAGATGGCTTGGAAAATACCAGGGGCGGCAAGAGTGCATTCTCTCTTTCTACAAAGGAGCAGTATACCTGGTAGTCTCTCAGCAAGGATCTTAAACCAGCTGTTGCCGCCATTGAGAAGAAGAGGGTATAGACTGGGTGCAGCAGGAAGAGTTAAGCAGTTTGAGGAATTTTCCTTAGGAAAAGAAAAGGACATTTCACCTTCAGTGGAGCTCCTGCAGCTCAGAAATGATGTCACATGCTAAGGAACCAAAGAAGTATTTACTCCTGGACCTTTTGATCAAAAGCAAGGAGCTTGAAATTTAGCTTTAAAATAGCGTATGCTCTAAATATAGCAGTCAGATGACCTGACAGAGCTAAGATTCATGCTTCATGAGTTTGCAAATTGAAAGAGTCAATCCAGCTCAGAGTATCACAGAGCCCTAAAGACAGATTGCTGTATTTATTATAGTAGCTACTATTTACAAGCATCTCTCCACACTGTTTGCTCTCTAATTATAGTTGGGGCACATACAATCATTCACTTTCTGTGAGCTCCTTTTGTACACTACACCTCCAAAGTCAATGGAAGTAATTTTAAGAACCTGTTGATTGATTTATTGATCAAATAAGTTGACCAGTGCAATAGACTAGGAATAACCAGACAGGCAAGTGATTTGGTAAATATTCCTGGAGACTGGTCACTATCGGCACCGGAAGTCAGGGAAAAAGAAACCTTTAATGGCAGGTTCAGGCTTTTTTTAGAATCTGTGTTACCAGTTGGCCCTAGAACTTCATTCCTTATGCAGGCCTGCTTGGTTAAGTGCACTCCCCAAAATGTTTGAGATAACTCTGTACGATCCAGCATTAGCTATCAAATTCAGCAGAAGCAATTGGCAGAAGTTCAGCTCCTATTACCAGAAACAACGTGAGAAGAAAGAGGAGGGGGGTGAGTGTCTCAGGCAAGAGTTTGAGACAGGAAAGGGGTAATTCTGTCTGACCAAGGCCATGGGATGGAAGAAAAGCAGTCAGAGATCATCATCCAAAGGAAGCTTCCAGTGCTTGGGACAGTTTTCTGGTGATTCTATGGGTGGGACTTCACCGCAGCTTTCACTGAGCTCCAACAGCAAGGAGCAGATTACGCGCCTGGCCAGCACTGAAAACCATAAACCTCATCTATTAAGTATTCACTGAGATGGCCTTTTTTTTTTTTCCCCTGTGGATTTAAATTGTGATTTAATGAGGTTTTCAGTGAAACGTGTTGGCAGCTTATCATAAAACTAAGCTGAACATAACTTGTACTCCTTTACACAGTCCGCTCAGTTGTGTGAACTGTCATTCAACTCAATCAAGAGGCAAATTAGGATTCAACTCTGTTGCATAGGAGTGGTTTCCTAAGAGGCAGAGGACAGGTACACTAACTAAGCAGGAAGCAAAGGAAAAAGCTGGCATTACTACTATTATTTGTACAATATTTTAGATAATCTTCTGGCACTGTGGTTTGGGGGATTTTACATTTATCCCCAACACAGTAAAGGAATTAAAAGCCCAGGGATGTCAACAGTTTTTTCCACAAGCATAAAATTAAAGCAGGAAAAAAAAAAATCAGGCACAGAAAAAATAAATTAGCAAGATCTAATTCACAATCTCTCATAACCTCTCAGCATTTTTGAAAATAAATGCCACACTTATCAAAACAACCTTTAAAATAAAAGCCTTTAAAAGCTTATTTATCTCATAATATTCTCCTTTCTGCCTGTCATATAATATATATATTACATACATATAAAATCAAAAGAAAAATCCACTCAAAGAAACCAACACTCCAGTGCTCCATTTTCCATTTAGTGTTGGTTATACACCCACAGAGACCTTAAAACATTTTAAAGGATCAAGCTTTCCTTCTCATTAGTACCACCATCACGTCGTTCTGAACTGTGGTCATATAACCTTTTGCACCTTTTCACTCTATTGAATCAATCTCCCCTGGCAACTTCTGGTGTGGCACTCTGCTCCTCCTGCCTCCGGCTCTTCTTCCCTCACTAATTCTGTGTTCAGAACTGTGAAGCACAAAATTAGACGTTTCAAATTAAGCAAGGAGAGAGAATGAGAGAACCTTATTAAATCAACATTAGCATCAGAGTGTCTTTAAAAGAGAAACTCAATTGCAAAATATTACTCGTCTCTGTAAAGCTCTTTACATTGACAGAAATGAGACAGGCAGCAGCTGAAGTCATCTTCCTCTGCCCCCACCTTCCTCTTCATGCTGGTCACAGTGCTTGAGCAGTAAGAGCAGGATCCTTTTCAGACCACAGCCCAGAGGAAGCAGAGCTTACCTTGAAGTCACAAGCACTGGAATTGCCAAGTAAAAAGGACAAGGTCCATTAATATGATGTTGGGGGAAAAAAAATACACACACAAAAAAAGCATATTACTACACAAAAGCAGACTCGCCTTCTCCTCCCAAGCTTTCCACAACACTCGTCATTCTCTCAAGTCACGTTAACAAGTTACAATCAATTCTTTACTTCTTACAAGACGGCAAAGAGCCATTTCAAGTCTTAGTTTCCATTCTCAGTCCCTAACAATCAAAATTACTGACATGATGGTGATGATCAGCATATTCTGTTCCAAAACACAACTTTTTGAATGTGAAGCTCCAGTTCCTGGCCAGATATGCTTAAACTCCTTTACAAGATAAATCACTGAAGTATCATACCATTTCCCCTTGCTGGATAATCGGACGTGTTGTTGAAGCCAGAGATCACCTCTGAGCCTGCACGGTCTTTAAACGTGACTTTCCTTTGCGCTCCTTGAATAAGAGTTGATATTTGTACCCTGTGTCAATAGAATGAGCGTACGCACCTTACAGCACTGCACAGCAGGCTACGTACTTGTCTGTTGGGCTGCCACCTAAAACAGGGAGCATCTCAGCAGCACCTTGCAGGGAGAGCTTGTAACGTGCGCTGGTGAGGAGTCCTAGGGAAACAAATCCTACTAAAATAAGTAGGAAAAAAATATCTATTTAAAACCTATTTCAATTATTAAAAAAAAAAAAAATCGATGTTTAGAGTACCCATTTAGCTAGGCAATATTATCTTAAGCAATATGAAACTGAAGCTGAATTCCTGATGACAAAACAAAACTTTCAAAGCAATTTTGGGCAAAACAGACACCACTCCAAAAGAAACGGAGGCTGAAGCTTTTGATCGCTCTAGTCCTACCATGCAACGGCAACTTCTGTATCAGCCTGACACTACTGAAAACTCTGCATTTTGCAGACAGGTTTCCAAGTGCAGACTCTCTGTACCAATACAACAGGACTTTGAGAAGCCAGGGGTGCTGGCAGTTCTGCAACCTCTCCAGAGGTGTAATAAAAGTGACCGCTTCCTCATCTGACAGCCAGGCTTACATGCCATTAACTGAGTGCTGGACAAAGCAGTTCCTACACCAGCGTTAAGACAAAGCGCACGAGGGAAACAGGAAGGAGGAAGATAAAACTAACACCCACAAGAACTAGTAACAAAAAGCTAACTTGGTTGTTAAAGGGCTGTCTATTCAATATCCTTGTTTTGTGAAATGGAATGTTTCATTTTCACCTCAAAGGGCAACAGTAGCAATACAAGACTGCTTGGAGCCTTCCAAAATCAAAGGGTCCGATGAAAACGAGCAATTTACCATTCAATTATAAAAGCTGAAAAATAGGGAAAACAGAAAAGTCAGAATGAAGCACTGAACTTGCAGTCTTCAAGCTTCCCTCAATGCCTTTTCAGGCCAGTAAGAACTCGGTACCAAAATATACTTAACTGTCTGCTACACACCTTTCTTCCCGGAAAGGACAACACTAAGCGAAAATTGAAAACATATTTTTTTCTATTTTCTGCTGCAGCTAATTTTCTTCTAGCCTTTCCCTGGCAGTCTGACACAGAACGAGAAGTGGCCTCCCATCGCCTTCAAGTGCCACCCCTTGCTTTTGCAGGCGTTATCAAATACTGCCTTTAATTCAGTGGGACAGTAACTATATTGATGGAGGTCTAAACAGAATATAATAAGAGGGGCTTATGAAGTTAAGCACTAAGCATAATGATCAAAATTAATAAACCGATATCCCTAAACATGAATGCATTCGTTCATGGGATGGGATATAATTCTCCTGCAATTTCCTGCCCTCTTCTCTTGTATGCAAAACACCAAGAATGTCAAAATGGAGGAATATCGCATCAGCCTAAAAAAAGGCACTCTAATTTCAGAGTGTTCACCAGGTAATAGGGTCTGTTTTCCACAAATACCAAGTAATTAGTTCACATTCATATGCCCAACACTTTCATCTCTTTAGTCCCCCTATTCTGAAAATCTTTCAAGAAACAGTCAACTTATCAGCCACACAAAACGTACAACTAAAAGAAGAACAAAACCAGCGGAGATGGTTTTTGTGCAGCTTCCACCATCTAATTCTGTTCCTTACAAATCATAAGTCAGTTTGATAACTCAGCATATACCAAGCCCATGACCAAACAATGAAATACATAGGTACTTAAAGCCGCTTGTAACTGAAAGCTTGGAAAAGCTTTCAAAGAAACAGTTTTAAAAAACAAAAAAAGCATCAAGAACTAAACAACCAGAGAGTTGAGGGGTTTTGGTTTTGTTTTCTAAAAACGTGCCATGCTATTCACCTTCAAAGATCTCAGTGAATATTAACACATCATGACAACACTTGAGATAACTACTATTCCAAGAAAACCAAAGGACAAGCAAGATGCAATAATTTATCCCGACTCATGCAGAAAATACCAGACAGGATCATGACTGATAACAGAGACCAAAACCGCAGAAGAAACCAAGATTTTCATCATCCATGTATTTGTGCAGATTACTGAAAGGAAAACAGTCACAGTGTACTGATGCGCGCCTGTTAATATCCTTCCAAGATGGTACAATCAGAAAGTTATCTCAAAAGATCTAAGTATAATGCACTGAAAGGTTACATACATCTGAGGTGAAGGGAAAGAGCTGGAGCAGCAAAAAAGCAATCCCTATTTCATTCTTAAGTCTCTAAGGGACTCGGGAAGCAGAAGTGAATGGTGGAAAGCCATCCACCAAATCCAGGCAACTAATACTGCTTGCAGTGATTAACTCACTCTAGGTGTCAGCCTGCCACCTACTACTGTCAGTGTGGAAAATTCGTTGTAAGCACTGAGAAGATTGTGCAGAAAGGAAAAGAAACACTGAGAAAGAAGAGGTAAGACAGACACAAAACAATGCAGAGTCACAGCAGCCTTTCCCTTCAGTAGTAACTACTGGCTGCAGCACTTAACCCACTTCTGAGACATCAGTAAAATAGACCCGTCTCATCATCGTTCAGTTTTTCAAACAGCAAATCAGGAATTAATATTCACAGGTTCTATGACTGACATAATTGCAATTTAAAAAGGGCAATTAATCATCAGCCACACTGGCGGCTGACTTGCCAGGCTGGGATCCTTTCTCTCCACACCTGCCAACAAACTCACAGGAGGCAAAAGCATCGCACGTGCACACAGAGCGAAGCAGTGCCCTTCTCCCTCTTACCCCCAAGCCCGGGCTTCACAGCATATGCTATGGGTTTTGTTATTGTTTTTTCCTCCCACACATGCCCCAGCAGGATCATTCACCCACTCTTTCCCCCACGATGCCAAACCAATCTCCCTTGCCACGTGGATAAGGAATGATCTCTCCATGTTGTATCTCACTCACGTCAGCCAAGAGAATTGAGGCAATGAGCTCCATCACCTCCATTATGGAGTTCTCATCTCCCCGTTTTCCTTTGTATCTTTGCATGAACTAATATTTTTAAGAGTGACATCTCATCCCAGTCCTACTTGGAAAGTATATTACAAAAGGTGAGAGTACAGGCCCAGAGAAGTAAATAATATAGGCTAATGGAAACTTCAAACCTGGCAAGTGGTTTTCATAAGATAAGTCAAAAAAGGCCACTAAGGCAGTAGTTACTTCCACGCTCTTATGGGAAGGTTTTTAAGCACGCTTTAAACAAAACTGAAAACCCAAGCAATTGCTCTGCATATTAGTTCCACCACCTTAAAATCTTTCTATGTGAGCATCCATTGCGAGATGTGAAAGGTATTTCAACCTATAGCATTTAGAGAAGAGACATTTGGAAATTTGTCAACGGTGTTCAGGTTCCCAGAAAGAAAGTTCTGAGACTAAATTATTGTGGCATGAGTATATAACCTCCTATAGGAAGCACAATTCTTAATATAACATCCTTTCACGAGTGGAAGAAAGCCATCAAACTGACCACCATATTACACCAGCCTACTTATCTGGGAAGTACATAAAACACTATGGTGATAAATAACATAGAAAATAAGCATGAGATTGATGGAAAGATTTAAGACCCCAGCAGGCTGTGAGGTCTTCAAGTGACAGACTTAAGACAACGTGCTTGGGACAAAGAAAATACACAACAGTCCTAGGGCAAAGAAATCTTGCTCAAACAGGTGCCATTGCTGCCAGCCAAGTGCAGCAGATATGTAGGGACTGAGGATGCATCCTGTAACACAAGCTGTAATGTCCTCCCCTCCTCATTCCTGCCAGTCAGCAACCAGAAATTGCCTTCATCATAACAATACAGGAAAAGAATTCAATGCTTTTGTATGTGAAAGAGAGTAATTTCAATCCTAAGAATTAAGTCAGGATGGAAGCTGGAACACAATTACATATTGCACGTCTTGGTCAGAGTTCCAAACAAAGGTAGTTGGCAGAACATCTCTGCCAGCAGATAACGCTAATAAATGGCCTTATTTCCATCTATTATAATATAATAAACAGGCTTTGCTTCCTCACACTGTCCTCATTTCTATCAGGTCCCTCTCAAGATTTCCTGTATTTTTGACACATGCTTCAGGTGTTCTTCATCCACAAACCTCAGTGCATCACTGCAAGTTAAATGAGGTGTCTACAACCACTTCTCTCAGCTTTGTGAAACTAGACAAGCGCAATTATGAGACCCCTCCAGGTTTTTCCTCATTCAGATTTTGCAAGGTTTTAGTAATATCTTAAAGAACATTTTGTTCCCAAACAGATCTTTACCTTCAAAGGACAGAAGTGTCATGCTGCCCACTTGCCCTCTGTTCGGAACAGACTCACCTTGTCCCCCACTAACAAAATCACTCCTTAACAGATGAGAGAGTGCGGTGTTAAGAAATAGCAGGTATCACTCAAGTACGTATTGTCTCCCAACTTTGCAGTAAATACCCTGCAACTCAGTTGCATTTTCTCATAATGGAAATGCTGGATCAAAGACTTTTACTGGGCTCTTCTGCACTAGGAGAGGGTGTTTACTGAAAACAGAGTTGGGAACAAATCTGGGGCAGAGGGGTGGATAAAAACAGATAAGGGCAGGGGGCAGAGGAAAAAAGAGAAATACAAAGACCCTTTCTCAGACACAATCAGGGCTCCTGGGCTGTTGCCCAGGATCATGGTTGCTTTATTTCTTAAATTTCTTCAGAAGAAAATCAAATACTTGTGCTTCCAAATTTTCCTAACACCTGTAAGCTTAATGCCTCCAATCAGCACTTGCTCACATCTTTATCTTCAAGCCCATATTATGAAGTTTTGATAAGCTTTTTCCTTCCCCATGTCTCTCACTCCACATGGATAAGAGCCACTAATAGAAGACAGAGACCAAAATCCTTGCCTCTTCTATTGCCTACATTTAGCAATCAGCAACTGCCTGAGTATTGTGTGAGACCCAAAGCACTGCCGTGTATTACACACTTATCTCTGCAAAACCACCCTGCACAAGTGACAACTTCCAGGCAGGGGGGAGGGGGAATTGTGCAGCTTTGCGATAATGAAAGCATAGATGAGTGTCACTGCTGTAGATAATTATGCATTAGCAGTGAAATTACTTAATGGAATGAAATAAACTAAGCCAAATGTTTTGTTTTAAAGGGAATTTAGGGTCTGCAAAAGGTGCCCAACTGACAGCCCAGGAGAGCGAGAATGACAGTCCTCCCTCATTCACAAAAAACGATACAACACCCCAACAGCCTGGCAGGCTTCCACCTCCCACCCAGGCACAGGGGGAGCAGAGGAGAAGCTAAACTAAATTTCAGCCTCCCTGTTCTGTCTGATGAGTGCCCACATAGGGATCAGTCACTAAGTAAAGATGAACAACTGACTGTGATCATTTCCTAAATAAAGATACTAGCTCTGACGAAAAGGATTACTTCAACCCACAGATCTTCCATAGCCCACCCCCACAAGCATCCATCAGAATAAAAAAACCCATGTTTAATCAGTGTCAGTACAGACAAGACTCCAACCAACAACAAAAACAACAGGATAAGTAGGTACATGGCCCACAATGAAACCACCACCTCCTACCAAGCCCACAAGGTCTTCCTCTCCTCTTGCCTCAACAACCGCGCACCTACGCACACTCCCACCACAGCTCTCGTCTAGATGGCTCTCAACATCATCCTCCTGCTTGTTAAAACAAGGACTCTCAAGGTCAGTCAGAATTTATAAGGCAGCCATTTCATCTTTTGTGCTTCTCTGGCTACATTCCTTCCTAAAAGCTGCTGAACATCAGAGATTCTGCTGGGTCTGAAAGCCCTGCCAACACCAGGGCCAATTAGGAGTTTCAGGATGATGCATATTAAAGTTATTATGGAAGGCAGTTATGCAGCCAGAATAAATCTTAACTGAACCTTTAAGTGGTTTTTATAACTCGTTTCTCCTTCTTGAAAACAGATGAAAAGATACAAATCTCCTCCTTAAAAATCTGCAGGGACCCCAGCCAACCACCAACTTCTCCCTGAAGAGTCTGCCCTCAAAGCAATAATTCATTTTGTCCAAGGCCAGCTAGATCACCTTTATGTTTTAAACTCCAAACCACTCAAATCAGTCAGAACCTTAGAATATCAGTGAAGACCAACCTCAGATACTGCCTTTATAAAAGGCACTGCATATACATCTCAAACTTCTGCTGAAAGAAACTCCAATGTTTTTTCAGTACGGGGCTTCTTAGACAGTCTACGTAGTCTGATTGCAGATAGTCAAAGGCAAAGGGACACACATATTACAGTCAATTTTTACAGACCAAGTTTTGTAGGTAGTATCTAATTAGAAGGCTAGGATGTAGGTCAAAACAGTGAATCTTAAAAAGGATCTGAGGAACAGAGGCAGCAACATCAGTTTTGATAGTAAGCACAAAATGTCATTAGGAGAGCATCTGCCACTCTCCTCCCACCACTTCCAAAACAAAACTTGCTCTCAGCAGAAGTTATCTACACCTCCAAGAAGCACTACTAGAAAACCACAAGACAACTGAAGACCAAAGAGAAATCTGAGGTGGCTGAGAACATACCATATCATTTGTGTGGAAACCTGCACCGTCTTCACAACAACCGTGTCCTCCCCTCCACAGCCTGAACGCACAGCAACTTCACAGGCTGCTAGATAAATGTATTTAAGCATGGAAGCAAGCCCCAGAAAGCACGATGAGAAAATAAGAGATAGAAGCAGGCTGATTCAACATTTATCTTCAGTTTGTAAATTACGTCAGTACATAGTGGCCTCACCACTCCAAACGATGTATTTCTATAGAAATCAATGAACTTGAAGAACTTAGGGTAAACGCACCCTGAAAAATATTATGGTAACTCCTGAAGAAGCTACAGTCAGAATGAAAACAAATAATCAAAAAACTCTGAGACATTTCAATGGTATGCAAGCAATTTGAGGGCTCAGCAGTTCCCAGTCCGGCGCAGAAAGGAGTCTTCATGGGTGTCCCTTCACTGCCACCTTCAGGAAATACTCACTGCTGCTTTGAAAGTGTTCTCGACACAGCAGGAAAAAAGTATGAACTCGGCAAAGGCATCATCACTGGCATGCAACCGAGCTGCACGTAAAAAATGCAAAATAAGAGTACTACAGCTAGAATCCCATCCCAAAGAACTGAGGAGCAGAGGACAGAGTCTGCAAGATCAATACACAGAGCAGCCAGCAGGTTGATCAGTGGTTTTGAGCCCCCAAATAAGATATGTAAAAGATAGATAATTCATCTCCCAGGTGCTGCACATGAGGCAGGTAATAGATTTTCCCAGATCCTAAATTCAAAGGGGTATTAATGAGGATACACTCTTTATGGATTGTTTATTAGACTCCATTTGCACTATCACACTTTAAAGGCTCACTTGAAAAGCCGACAACTACCTCCCTCAAGAATAATTTTAAAAACAAGCAAATCAAAACTTCTTTACTATCAAAAGCAGAAAATTTCATACAAATTCAGGGTCAGCAATTAAGTGAAAAAAAAATAAAAATGCACAGGTCAAAAACCGACATTCTAATATCATTTACTTATTTATACACACATGTGCAAAAAATGCACCTTAAGTCTCTGGACAGTATATTGACTTACAAGTAGATGACATGAATCATCAAGCAGGAAACTTAGCTCCAAATCAGTCCGCACCATAGCTCTTAAAATAGGCAGATGACTTGCCGAACAGTGACGCCTAACCAAGCTCAACAGCAACATCTGCTGGCCACTGAGCAACAGCAGGAAGTTAGTCTAATTATAGGGAAGTTTATTATTAATTCTTACAAAGACGTGAATTTTTACTGCAGTTTAAGAAAGCCCATTAAGACATTTCTTGTGCAGAAAGCCAATGTAACTTCTAAACACGTGTGCAAACAACAAGGCAAAATTTTGCTTGTGCTTGCATGTGCATTTAGTCAGAAAAATCTGTCACATACCATTACCCGCCCACTAAGATACTTGACAGAAACTTGCACTGAAATTTCTCTTTGGTCTTCAGTTGTGTTAGTGAGACTTTGCTGGAAGAAACCTCTTCTGTCTAGCTGCTTCCATCCCATCTGAAGAACACCCATGGTACCCCTTGAACTACTTTCTTTCCTAAGGGAGCAGCCCACATGTGCAAGGCCCGAGGCAGCAAAGTATTTATCAACCACGCGAGTCCCATCTACACAGAGGAGAATGGCAGGTCAGACCATTAGAGCTCCTTTCCCTTCAGGTGCCTCAACACATTCCTTATTAACCTTAGAAAATAAGCTTGCTATGGCAGAATGACATTATTGGAATAGGAGCACAGCTAACGGTCCCCACTTAATTTGGGCACAAACTGATACTCTATCTAGAGTAATTACAATGAAAACTCTTACCCCAGATGCATGAAATTTGATGAACTACTTCTGAAGTGTCCTAAAGAAAAGAAAACGCCAGTGTCTGGCAACAGCTTCCAGATTGCATTTAGACCTTCATGACGATCTGGAACAAGGACAGAGTGACCCGAGAGCCAGCTTCTGAACAGCCATCAGATGGGAAAAAGTGTTGATGCATCCCACTTCTCTTACCAGTAAAGGAACAGTGTCAAAGTCTTACTTGGCCACAGAGACCTCTTTTTGCAGGTTGCTATATAACAAGAAGTCACAGGCAAGTAGGGTTTTAATAGAACTCTATGATAACCTTCAGTAGCACAAAGCTTTGAAAAATTACACCACAAAATGCTGAGCTTTTTTTTTTTTTCCTGAACAGGAAAAGGTACACTGGCTGGCTGGGGTGGCAACTTTTCAAATGATAGAAAACCACAGGCTGGACTGACATTGATTATCTTTAAAATTTTAGTTTGCTTTGCAGTTTAATGCTCATGCTTTTTCAAGTTGTGTACTTGAAAGAAAATTCTTTTACCCTGAAAAATTAGGCAAGAGGATTTAAGAAACATGCAAGTTTATTTACATCTGACATAAGTTTTCACTGTTGCTGGTTTTGGTTTTTTGTTGTTGGTGGTTTTTTAGGCTGCTGTTTTGTTTTGTGGTGGTTTGTTCTTTGGTTGTTTTTGTGGGTTTTTCTTCTTTATTTTTAAAGCATACCCTTATTCCCAATCCCCCTTTTTCCACATTGCTGGTAAAATAGGAGAGCGTATCATATGAAAATACAAAAATGACTGTTGCTCAGGTCCTCGGCTGGGAAGAGAACAGCTTTTGTAAGGAACCATTTGTGTATTGGAAGTTTGGAAGCTACAGAGGGCAGTCACAGTTTCAGCTCGACAGTGCCAATTACAGCTACAGCAAGATGAATACTGAGGAACAAATCCATTCTGCTCAGAGGCTGGAGAGAAGGGAAAGGGAGAGAGAAGAGATACGAGCATATGTGTTTAGAAAAAGAAAGGGGCTTGAAGTCATCTGCTAGACAGTGAACCACTTTTTCCATGGCAAAAGCATTAGGCTGAAGATCCAGTGAATGTACGTGGCAAGCTCTCAGTCCTAATTGGAAGAGCACTGGTTATTTAACAAATGTATCCTTAGTCTAATGTACTATTCAAGTAGGTATTAAATGATGGAGCTTTCTTCTTTTGGACAGTAATTATACATAGGCCTGCTCTATCTGTCTGTTTGATCAATTTTTACTCTTAACTCCTACTGCATCATCCTTTAAGTTTGCCCATTATCACAAAGTCTTCGAGGCTAAAAAGGCTCTAAACCCCCAATGTAACACTCAGACAGGAAAAAAGAAAGCCAGCTAAGTCTCTAATTCCTTCCCTCCCTCATAAGCTTGCAGGTGTTCTATTTTCATTGTCTAAAAATCAAAGAGAAAGTCATCAGCTCATTTCCTCTCCCTTAGTACAGTCCCTTTTAAGAAGCTACTTTCCATCATGTTTTACTCAGTACTCATAAATAATATAGATAATTGCAGATGGTCATAACAAACAAGCAGAGAAAGTATACGTATATAGTACAAAGGAAACAATAAAAATTCTGATGTGCTCCAAAAGCAGAAGGAATTCCTGGCAAATAGCAGCAGTTGCATCCAGGTCATTTTTTCAGTTGATGTAAGGCAATCATAGAGCCAAAAATAATACAGGGACAGACTTTATACAAAGCTAAACAAGGGTGCTGGCAGCCCCCTTCCCTCTGCAGCACATATTTCCTACCTCCTTCCCACACACAATACACATAGCTATTTCTTCCCTAAAAATTTGCATTAGGAAGGAGGACTATTGCTCCTGGAAAGATAGGTTTAAAACTGCTGAAACTCCAAAATACATAAGCAGCATGCAATTAGGAAGATATTATGCTGACTGTAATAAGAAACTCTAAGAGTCCACCCAGCTGCCCAAGAGTTAACATTATGCGTTTCTCATCAAAACCTCTTCCAAGAGGTTAAGCACACAATAGACTATCTAAAGCACAGCCAGAAAGGCTGCTTGAAATTCCACACATGTGCCTCAGCAATGTATTTCTATTAATGTCCAGTGTGTGTCAGCGTGAAGATAAGGTACCAACATCATGTCCAACCAGCCAGCTAGAGAATGGGACGCTGTGTAAAACATTGTCTGATGCTTAGAATCTGGAGAACAGTGGCGTTTGCAATCTCACCCACTGCACACATGCCTGATAACACCACCAACAAGGAGAAGCAGCAGGAGCAAACCATCCTGCCGTTTTGGGAAAGTAAAAAGACAGGGAAAAAGAGGGAGGGAGAGGGAAGCAAACAAGAATGAAAAATAAACTTCATCAGCAAATAGAAGCAGGTTAGAGGATGCTCAGCTGTAGTAGAGGGTATAAACAAACTGGGAAAAGCCACAGTGAAATCTACTCTTCGTATCAGCTTGCTTTAACTTTTCTTTAAGGTGAGAAAAAAAGAAATAACATCAGAGCTTATTTTGATTTCTCCCATCGCACCATGTAGACTCCGCTTCCTTTTCTAGTACAATCCAAAGCAGCTACTTGAATCAGGAGACTTGTAGAAAGTGTAATCTTGAGCAGGAGGTATCTGCTCTGCTGGGCCTGGTACTTGGGGCTTGAGAAGCCCGTACGTTACCATGAGCAGCTGCTGTATGGGAACCCACTGGAACTCCCCATGCCAGTCTGTGCTGTGCACTGACGGGTGTTATCACACAAATAACATTCCAGTCCATCAGGAAGCTTTCTATTAGCTGAACAGCTTACTAATACAATCTGTAACTTACCTATCTTTGAGAAAGGTAAACTATGCGGATGAAGGAGTGGAATGTATGATCCTGACCAGGAGACCACTGTGCATCGAGGAGGTGGTGATCCACAGAACAGTTAACCCGAGCAGGCACAGGCCTGCACTGCCCCCTCAGTAGTGGCCCCTGTGGGACCCTGCCTTTGTCTACAAGAGCAGCAAGATATTCTCATGTGAACATCTCTTTATGAACGGAGTTGTTTTCTTGTAAGAATATAATTGCTTAAATGACAAAAAAGGAAGAACCTCTCCATCTGCACAGCATGCCATGGAAAAAAACATGCAGGGTCTGTCCAATGCCGCATGAAAGCAGGGCTCCCAGCATCCGCAGGGACATAAGACTTACCTGCTATCTACAGTCCTCTTTCTATTCTATCTTATTAAAACAGATATTTTATTAAGCCACTCATTAGCCTTTCTTACTGAGACCCAGAAAGAACCCTCCATTGTGTCTCCCTCACACCACTACACAGTGCAGAACACTCTGCCTATCCGGGTACCTTCTTTACCACCTCTCTGTTGCCAACAAGGATCACATCAAGACATACAGATTAAGGTTCCAAGAAAAGGTGGCAGAAGCACCAAAGCTAGTTTTCGTGGCATTTAGGGAATATGAGAGAAATGACATCAAGTGGCAGGTCACCTACCTCAGATCCCCATCATATGAGACTGCAAAAGCAATTGAAGTGTTGGATTCAGTGCAAACCTATTTCCTAGCTATTATATTAGCCCTTTACATTCATAATCTTGCTCTCTTTTTAACGAACGCTTTCCAGTGATCAGGATCATTGATTCAAGATTCAAACACTGTCATTTTTTAGATAGAATACAACAAATACTGGAAAGCTATTACCAAATACTAAGGTAGACATAGGTAATAACACAAATACAGACAAGCAAAATCATAATCCAAAAATAAAGTTTAACCAAGCTAGTGGGAACTACATTCTTATAACACACTCAGCCTTTATACCTATGACAATCTCATACCACAAACCATACCACATTTGACTAATACTGGCTCATAGGAAAGGAAAGCCTACTATAACACCCTGATGCATTACCAAATCTCTGTTGCTTATGCCCCCAAAATTAGCTGCAGAATTAGAACAGAATTCTACTACTCCACAGTAATCTGGCAGAAAAAAAAAAAATGCAGTACTAGCTTTGCTGGACCATTCATGGAAAAATATCAACATATTATTCTCTTACTTCTTTATGAATATTTTGTAGTTATAGACAGGGGACAAGGAAGGCTAATCTTATCTTTCATTTCTTAAACGATGGAATGGCTTTACAGTAACCTTAAGTCAGAACAAATGAATCTGGAAGAAGTTTCTGTGGAGTACATGAACTTGGTAAAAAAAAAAAAAAAAAAAAAGTGTGAAATACGGGCACAGGAGAATTGAAGGCAAGACAGGGGAAGTAGGCAGCACCACAGACAACTTCAATTTGTTGCAGCTGTAGGATTTAAAAAGAGGCCAACCATGTGATAAGGTCCCTTAGCCCAAGAGACTACAAAAATGAGAAGCTCAAACAACCATCAGCTGCTGAAATCTGCAAAAACTCTCCAAACACAAATTAACCTTCAGTCAGGAGATAAAAGACTAGCTGCCGAAACTGGAAGTTGTTAAAAAAAAAAAAAAAATGCAATAAACCTCTGACAAGTCATAGCAGCAGTAGGAGGGAAAATAAGGAGTACACAGGCAGCATCTTACTTGTAGCCAGATAACAGCTTTGCCTTCCCTCAAGAGAAGATGGAGAAAGAGGAGGTTTTCTTTTAGTTTGGCTTTGGTTTTACTTTTGGAGAATGTGTACTACAATGAACCCAGAAATTGCTTTAGACCTCACTGATGCTCCAGAGACTGGAAGTTATTAGCTTGTTGGAGGTAGAAGACATGTAGAACTTCACCACGCCAAGCTTAAATTTAACGCAAACCTTTCCGAAGTCCACCACTTAATGCTGCAAGGTTACTTTCTATACAGAACCCTTAAATGTTTCATGGTTTCATAAAAAGAAGTAATTCATTCACTGCAGAAACACACCCACTTCTACAGTAGAAGGTAGCAGCCAAAGAGGAACACAACTGTAGTGGAAAAGGAGGGATGTTCTGGCCAAAGACTATAGAATAACAGACCACTAACTTTAAAGACTCCACGCGTGAATACATGTTCTTCAAAGGAAAGTCTAGAAAAGTATCATCTCGTAGCTCAGACAGCAAGAATGAGAGGGATAGAAGGAACAAGGTCTGACAGTACTCAGCTTCTCTACTTAAATCCCCCTATCAATAGCTTGCAACATTTTGTAATATATCATTAAAGGCTTAAACCAAAAAAAAACCCACATCTTTCCATTTGTATCAACACATTTAAAAGGCAGTTTTATTCAACTAGTGAAAACAATCGAAAACAACTGCATTGCAAATTCTAGCCAAAGATAATGCCGCTCCTGCTAACCTAGTCAGAGTTCCCGAGCTGGTTTTGCACGCACTAAGGGTAGATATGCGAGTGTTTGACACACAGTATGTGAATGTTCGGCAAAAAGCCAAACTGCAGGGAACAATGCTCATCAGGAGGGACTGCTCCCACAACTGGTTGTGCCCACACTGTATGCAGGAATTAATGTTCTAGTAACTAAATGCACCCGTTTCCTAAAGAAAACCTAAAAATTAATCTGAAAAAAATAAAAAGGTGTCATTTCTTTAGTAAATACATGTAGATACTTGCTGGTAATCACTGTAACATCAATGAAAATCAAACTTGGAGAAAAAACCTGAATGGGCTTTTTCCTCATTTTGCACTATAATTTAAAACAAGCCTCTATACTTTCTGATTTAAATCAATGTTTTCTGTTAAACCCACAAAAACTTCAATCAAGAAACATTTAGAGAAATTAAAGAACCACTGAACACTAAAACCCAAGATTTACCTTAGCAATGCCTCCTCCCAGAACCAATCTATTTCATAGAATTTTCTACATACAGGCTTAGAATTTTCTACAGATAGGAATTTTCTACATATAGGCTTTGCACCTCTAGAAAGAGAAGAGTTTTAGCTCAATGTGCTACATTTTAGCTGCAGAGCAAACAGGACTAACAAAACTAGCCCTGATGTGCGCAGTATCCAAACTGTAATGCAAAGCTCACAGAGACAGTACCTTTCATTACATCAACTCAAATAAAACAGGGAGTCAAAACCGACAAGTTTTGACACTAGAGGCCTGACCTCAAAAACAGCAGTCTCACTCCACTGATGGCCCCATGTTGTCACAGTTTCAACAAACGCCATGCTACTACTGGATCTCAACTGGTCTCTCCAGCTTGTCACAATCATATGAGATTACGTACAACAAAAACCCTGTCTAATCTAGAGACGCTTACCTATGGTTAAGCAGCCAGGATGAAGCTGATCCCCAGCTTAACACAAAGTAAATGAAAGCCTTAACAAAACTAAATCATGTTCAGCACCATTTCTAAAGCCATCTCAGTACCAGCTCAGCTGCATCTACAGCTGGTACCACTCAACAGCAATGGACAATTCGCAGCAAAAAATGTAAGCAAGATTGGCTTGAAGCTTCATCAATGACCAGAAACATAAAGAAAACTTTCCATGAATGGGCCGATTTGATCATTTCTCCACCCCTACAAGGACAAAAAGAAAACACTACTCTACCTGATCCCCTACTACCACCAAAATTCTCCTCCATTGTATCAATCTATGAATGGACTGTTTGTGCTGCTTTCAGCAATTTTAAGCAATTTTACCTCCACATTCTTTGAAATGGGGAAGAAAACATACCAGTGAAGGTGTCAGCAGACCAATACACTAAACTAAGGGTGCCAGTGTCCAAAACATGCCACAGGCAAAGTCCAAGAGTTCAGAATCCCACATTCACAATATGACACCAATATCAAAACCCACTGCCCTGATCAAAGGCATTCCCCACTCAGGCACTCTTCCTTCAGCCCTTCTCTCCTGAATCAACAAGAGAAGAGAGGCTCTGAAGGGAAAAGAAATTATTTCTGGGCAAGAAGTCATCTGAAAGAATCCAACAGCCTATGACCAACTATAATCAGCTACTGGAACAACCAGAGACAAACCCTAAATCCTTGTATTTCCTCCCACACTTATATTTCGGGCCACACTAATCACAACAGTACAATGCTGGGGCCATCAGAAAGCAAAGGTTGACATCCAGCAAGTCAGTGAGCGGGGCATGACCAGGAACACTGGGAATAGTAAGCCATTGGTCATCGACAGCTGGATAAATGCTTTCCCAGCAATTTAGGAATTCTGTGTCCAGTCTGTTTTCATGCAGCAACCAGTGCCCGTCAGTCTTGTCTGAAAAAGCTGATCATGGTGCAAAGTTTGTCCTACCATCACCCCAGTTCTGAATTCATTCTTTCAAAGTGGGAAGGAAGATGATGACTTTTGGTCAATAACTCGGACAAAGCCATTATCCTAGGAGTATTAAATGGGGAGATAAGAACTTCAGGGCTTTGCACAAATCATATTAGTTCAATTCTCAAATCCGGGTAATGCTTCTTTTCAAAGTATTAATTTCATTTATTCTATTTGCTCTCCCTCTGTCCTGATAACACAGGCGCACATGGCCCCTAAATGAGATCCTCCTATTTTATAAGTTATAATCCTCCCTTTCTAGAGTAGTAATGAGATGTCTTTGCTTAATCGCGTTTATTTCCCACCCACCCCCCAGCTTCTGCTTTTCTCCATCCCCATTCCACATTGATTTGTCTCAAAGGTTTTGGTGAAAACCATTAGGCAGGGAGTCACTGGCTCCAAGAGGCTCATGATGCATATGCTGCACGGCTTTAGGAGATTACAAAAGCAGAAAGGAGAAAAAAGAGCAGCTTTGCTTGCAAAGTTTCTTTTGTTGGTAAGAAGGAGAAAAAAAGAAAGCCAAAAGAACTGAGAAGTTGAGAGAAGAGGTTTTGATTAATTGGAAATGAAAAAGGAAATACTCCTGGTACAGGGGAAAGGTGAGACTATTCACAACACAGTGAAGTAATTAAATAACTTGACTATGACAATTTTGGAAGTTCCTCATGCCAGAAATAAAAAAGGATTTAAAGACAGCTGTATTAATTCTTGGATATTTCACATGAGACTTAAGGCATGCTACAAGCATTAGTTAAACACCCTAGGACCTGCTGTGAAGTACTGTACATATAATCCTTGTTGTATTTTAAGTAGTCACAGCATTAAATTATTCAGAGAGTCCAGTCAGCACCACAATCCTGCAGTGCTGTACAAACAAAACATTTTATCTCTAATATAAATTGGTAAGAGTTCTTCTGCAGCAGCTTAGCGGACCACTTTCATTTGAGCCAGTCCCACATGGTTCATCAAAAGCCATATTCAAAGAAGGAAGTGAATGCTGCAGTGTTTCTACTTACAGAGCTATTTTGCTTCTTAAACTAAAACTTTATGGAGTTTTACTCAAAACCTAAGGTATCTAGAAGCTAGGTAGCTTGTTCAAAGTCATTTAAAAAAAAAGGAAGATCAAGATAAAAATGTAGAACAGGACCCCAGGTACTTAACTCTAAATCCCTCTTGCAACCAGTGTATCACTTCAGGAAAAAACAAAATGGAAAAAAAACAAACCAACCCAAAACCAAACAAACCACAAAAAAAACTAACAAGTGCACCCTACCCCATAAATGATGAAGCAACTGGCCCCAGAAGCTGACTGCAAGTTCTTTATCAAAGGTTAGTTGTAGTCCACGCTCTCTTCAGCAATGTGCACTATGTAATAAGACTGAAGAAGTGCTTCATAGCAACATTGCCAATAATAAAAGTCAGTTAATGAAAATCATAAAGAACAGATTAAATGACAAGTGATGTTCAGTGCAATGAAAATTAAATCATATCAAAATACAGCTATCTATTGCATTTACGGTCTACAAGTGGTAAGGTTAAAGGAGAATATTGCAGCACTACTGGAGACAACTGTACAAGAGGCGGCTACTAATCACCAAACTATAGATATGTTAAAGGCACAGGGCAGCTCAGGATCGTACCGCAAATATTTAAACAATAAATAAATAAAGCAACCTTCCTAATTATATGTGGCACGAGTTTCAATTTTTACTAAATTAAGTGCTGCTAGAAGTAAATTATTCATTTGCTATTTCTTTTATGGGAGTTGCCCCATTTTTCTCTGTCTTCCCTAGTAGGTCACAACAACAAAAACCCTGGAAGTTGTTCCCTTATAACTTTGAGCAGATCATTTCCATCTGCACCCAGAATACCACTAGGTACCTAGGGTTCCACTACTGTCTTGTACCTGAAAGAGAAGAAATGAAAGAGCAACTCACACTCGTTATTTGCCTCATATGCTAGGGCTAAAAAGCAGAAGAGTGAGCAAGAAACATTCAAACCCTTTTCCAAATAAAGGAAGAAAACAATACTGGAAGACAAAGGACAGATATGATTTGAGTAGGGTTAAGACAATACAATAAGGTAACCATGACCAAAAGAAAACTGTAGCTGAGATAAAGCAAGTCTGATAATGTTCCCAATAATTTAAAAGGCTGGGAAAAACAGTTCCTGCTTAGGAAGACATCTAGAAGCCGGTAGACAATAGCTTTGACCTCATCTTTGCAAGGACAGGCTAGACTATTCCATTTGTAAGGATCTTAAATTTACAGCTGATCAAGAGATAGTTAAAAAGCAATGAAATTTAACAGTTTCTCATTCTTGCAGCACGTTCTAGGCTAACACTCCATGGTCACTATTTATCTTTTATGGAATACGGAAGGAGAGCCTGATCAGTTTTTTGCCGAGCATCAAGTATGCAGTATCTAAGAATGCAACATTGCACAATAAAAAGGTAGTTCAGATAACAGAACAGCTTTTGTATGTTAGAGGTCAGGTCTCGACTCATTTTAGAGGTGCCTTCTTTATGCTTCACAAATACTGCGCGACTCTGCTAGTCACGTTTCTCCAGGATTACTCTGCACCTCACTGCAGGAGGGCAGGGCTCCACTGAGCTGGGCCACATCTCTAGATTGGATGATAAATCCACTAGGTTATTCCCGCCCCCTTTACAGAAGTCCAGTCATTGCATTCATAAAGAGAATATTCTCTTTCTAGTGGAAAGAGTTAATACTGCATCTGCTGACCCAAATGTCCTACACAGATGTCCTATGCAGAGAAACGGCAGTCACCTGCCTCAGACATCACTATCCTAAAGCTCAGCAATCATGCAACTTCCCATGGCTAGGGTACAATCTGCTGAGAGGAAATTTCCTGCGACACAGCAGCCGTTCACACGCTACATCCTGGAGAGCAATCTCAGACACCAACCAACCCAACCACATGCAAACGTTATCATGGAGCCAAAAAGCACAACTGCGTCCAAAAACATAAACAGACAAATTCATGCAAGACAATTTCATTAAGGACTGTTAACGTCCAAGGTGAAAACACCTCTTGTTGAAGAAGCCTCTAAGCCCCAGAATAGCAGAAGTTGGGTGTACACAGGTGGGAAGTACTGCTATACACCTGCCCTGTTCTCATGCTCTCTGTAAGCAGCTGCACTGTCAGAGATGGTCTATATCTAGAAGGACCTTCTGGCTGAACCACTATGGCCATTCTTATGTAAGTTTTATTTATCCAGCTGCCGAAAATACCTTCATATTATAACCTCAAAATGCTTCACAGCCAAGTCACGTGCCTGGGTAAGCCATGCCTATTAGCATTCAACATACAGAAAAAACATGCTCATAGAAACGTTCTTCAGGTAAATCAAGTGCATGCAACAGATCAGTAGGATGAAAGAAACACAAAGACCATCGTTACCCAAGTCTGTCCTCTCCCTAAACCATGCTTTCAATGTGTACCAGGCAAGAAGAATTACTCGTAGTCTAGTTCTCTTAATAAGCAGTTTCAACATCACAGTCTACATGAACAAGCAATCCGAGCTCACTGTGGCAAGCATAATCCCACCTCGTTGTCACACCCTGACAATTCATACCCCTGCAGCTCAGGAAAAAGTGGCAGTTCCAGTAAGACTGCATTGTTTTACAGGTAGTACACCACTGCCATAGCAATGCTAGCATTTAAAAGAAAACAATATAAAATAGTATCCTGTGAATATTAAGCACCAATGACAATCCCAATCTACTGTAGTGACAGAAGCCTTTTGTTCTACTCAGGGTCATGTCACTGTACTTCTGCCTCCATCGTAGCTCTTCTCAGTGCTGGTATGACAAAAACTCAACGCGTTATCTCAGCAACACCAAGATGCCTGACTAACAGTAAAGGCTGCAGCAAGAAGTCCCCAAAAACTAAGTCCGCCTACTGGACAAGAACAGATTTGTTTGGGAGTTAGTGGTGTGTATAAAAGGGGTTTATGCTTCCTGGTCCCTAAAAATCAATCTTAAGTCTTCTTCAGAATGTTTCAATACTTGACAGTTTTATAACAGTTTGTCTGTTACCTGCATCATAAGAGACTCAAACAACAGAACTCATTATCACTTTTTATTAATTTGGGTATTTGCACAACTATACTGTGGAAAAATGGAGCTAAGTTTCAGGATAGATCAGGTCAGCAGAATCTGATCACGTATACATCGAAACATTCATTTCATACACTTGATAGAGCACGCTCTAGCTCAGACAATGACCGTATACACACAACGCTGACCTGCCATATGTAAAGCTGTCCCCCATACAGGCATTGCTTATGCCTTTCCCTGAAAGCTTGGCCTTAGCATCACTGCAAGACATGCTGCAAGTGTAGCTTGCCAGCTACAGTGTAAGCCGAACGTAAGTGAAGAGTTGGGAGGTGATGAGTGCTTCAGCCTAAATCAAAGTTGCTAAGCTCACCACGCAAGTGACATTTAATGAACCCCCTCAAGCAGAGAGCTTTTACCCTGTCCTGTATGGAAACATACTAGAGTTTTTTCTTACTCACCAGCTGGGCTGCTCTCTGCCTCTCTTCATTAGTGTTGTTCCTTTCCCACTGAAGGGCAGTATTCAAGGCCTCGCTGGCTGCTTCCCTTTCTCTTTTGGCCAGCCGGAGCAACTCCTCTTGGACCAGTGCCTGTTCTCGCTCATACCTGTATGAGCACCAAAGGCAAACAGAGAGAAGGTGATCAGCCGACTTCTGGCAACAGGGTTGTGGCTTAGCATGGACTATTCCTGCCGAAAGATAAATCCATAACCTGTTTGACACAAAGTCTGCTCACAGCTCCTCCATTATCAGCAGGAATTCAAAAGTCCAACAAACTTTAAACATGACCTGCAGCTTCAGTGAAGTACAGCTCTGGCAACAACAGTAGACTTAGCACTATATAAACATTATACTTCAGCTATATTTAGTCCTATTAAGTACTTAATTAGCACCTGAAAACAGTGAGAACAGAAAGTAGTTAGCTAGATAAACAGGTACGGCTTTGGAAAAGATCAAGGGATGTACAACAATAAAAGGAGTTCACCTATCTGACAATGCTGCTCTTCTGCTCTACAAGGGAAAGAAAAATCAGATAAAATGCATACAGCAACGGGCACTGAAAGAAGCAGCCTCATCAGGTCCATAGCCTGGACACCTGAATCTCAGATTGCCATGAAGGAATTTTTTTCCAATTCAAGCCTTGGAAATGCCACATGCAAGCAAAGACAGATTAACACAAAGTGAATCACAGAATAAATTAGGTCAGATGGGACCTTTGAAGGTTATCTATTCCAACCTTCTGCACAAAGCAGAACTAACTTCAAGGTTAGATCAGGTCACTCAGGGCCTTCTCCAGTCAACCTTTGATAGTCTCCAACAGTGGAGATTCTATATCCTTTCGGTGCAACCTGTTCCAGTGCTTCACTGCTCTCAGTGACTGACTGGGGTTCCCCCTCCCACTCCTTATACCCAGTCAGAATTTCCTTGCTGCAATTTGTGTCCCTTTCCTCTTGTTCTTTCAGTGTGCATCTCTGAGAACGGTCTGACATTGCCTCTTCCAAAACACTACTTGGAAGCTGAAAACAACAGTTAGATCCCGTCTCTTCTCCATAGTAAGCCAATGCAGTTCCGTCAGCCTCTCTTCTCCCACGCCTCTAGATTGCAGAGGTCCCTCTGAGTGGCAGTGTTGCCCTCCACAGAGCAGTGACCACTCCCTCAATTTGGTGTCATCCACAAACTTTCTCAGGGTGCATTTCAGTCCAACCAGATCTGGTTCTGGTTCCACAGCTGAGACACATGCATACAAGCTGCTCCTCCCTTTCTTGTCTTCCCTGCTTACCTTAATGCTGCATTTCTGACCCTACCTCTCCTTTTCCAGATCAGGTATTTGGGATGCAGTTCGTAGCTCAGCACTGAAAACTGCCAGCAATTTCAATTCCACAATCCCCAAGAAAGTGAACCAGTTTTCCAGAGACTGACTTCGTGGCATCTCTGACTTTCCTAAGGACAGTGAGGTTGATGCAACAGGGTTTTGTTTCAACAGGCTTGGCCAGTAAGTCGTAATACTAAAAAAACCACCACAAAGAGACTGCTTTTCATTGTTAACAGAAAAAGACTGATCTTTACAGCATTTTTAAGAACACACAGACAGATCAGACCAATAGTTTTAATAACAGAAAGCTACGAAGTTACACAGAACTGAAGTTCTCACTACCACGCAATGCCTAGAACTAGGAGGAGACTGCTGTGGTTCTGTCAGAGAGAAGAGCTTTCTTCTGCAATCTATTTTCCTCACCCTTACCCCCATCTTCACAGGTATTTATATCTTAATAGATTAAAAATACCCTGGGATGAAAAATTCGTAGCACTCTAGTACTGGCTGTCAGGCATTATGTCCAGTCTAGGAAAAGGAGGAGGAATGGAATCAGATACATAAGACGGATCTGATTATTTTAGATATAAACTGAATTAAACCCATTACCATGTTTGAGATTCCAAAATCCCTAGGGGAAGTATCAAACCCTCAGACTCCTTCATTTGTCCCAGAAAAGGCAACCATATTCAAGTTTATGCTCTATTGGTCTTGCAATGCACATCACACACAAGTTTTCTGTAGTTACCAACTCATTACATTGGGCATCTCTGTTTCTCCACTGTTCCACCACTCCAATCGCCCACAGCTCCCCTGACTGTTCCTTTTGGCTAAAGGACAGGCTTCCCTAAAAAGTATGTTCCATAGGCCTTAACTGAAAAAGGCTTCAAAGGGGATTCTCAGGCATGAAAACATACAGTTATTGTGCTTGGACGGAAGTAAAACAAATATGTGTATATATATAGTCCAAGAGGAGCTAAACTACTGTCTTTTTCAAGAACTTCACCTCACCTCCTGTACAGTTCCTGCTCTGCAGCGGAAGACTTCTGACCAGAGTCACTTGCCATTGGTGGCTGGATTCCTACAAAGAAGAACAGAAACCTATGACAACAAAACATAGTCCTTCATCACATCATAAATTATTTGAGGATAATTTTACATGTGAGTGTTATCTGATCAAGAGGAAAAAAACCAATACACCTCAAAAAGTCTCAAGAAAATTTAAGTTTGATGGATGGAGCTTGAATTCATGAAACAAAGACACACTGACAGCATTGTCTTCAACAAGGCACACTGAACAAGGCATGCTACAGAAACTTCTAGGTAAGGATGTTAACTCCTCAAACCCTGGTTTATACTTAAGCATAAGCATGGTTTTAGACCTACTTTCCACTTCTTTCCTCTAGTTTCATTAAGTCTTCCCCTTGACCTCCTGCTTTCCTTGTAATTACAAGGGATCCCACAAGTAGAGATGAAATTATTTGATGGAGTTCAGGCCATCCATAAGGCTTAATCCACTTTCAGAAAAGATGTGGGCTAACAGCAAACAAATCTCTAAAAGCAAAGGCCTGGTTCCCTAACTTCATGTCAGCCTGGATGCCTTAAACAAATTCATGCTGATAACATATATCAACAAAGTGTATTGGGAACCAAGAGAAATGAAATAGTTTTCTGACCCATAAAGAAAGACAAGTTCAGAAACCAAGTTCTCATCATCCACTCGGCAAGCTGTGCTTAGTCGGTCTATCCTTCCCTATGAGCTTATTTCCAAAGAACAAAAAGCAGTATTTCCCCCACCCATCCACAATCTACTCCCTGTGCATGGAAAGGAGACAAAAGCAGCTTGCCAGAAATGAAAGGCAAAATAAAAAATTTCTGCCTTGCCTATTGCGTGTTCATCTGAAATCCCAGAAATGTTCACAAAGTGATACAAGTTCATTAAAGTATCTGAGAAGGGGGGTATTACAAAGATGGAGAAAAAAACGACCTAGAAAAGCAAGTTGTCTTACTTAAGGTCACACAGCGACAGAACTAGAACCATAGCATTCCAACTGCCAGATGACAGAGCTACCTTTCAGGAACATAAAGAGGATGTCGCAGGACGGTAACATCCAAGGCATTCAGTGATGCCAATATCTACTTTCATGTAAAAGTGTTACAGGCTAATCAAAGAGCTTCTCTGACAACAATATAGTCTTGAAAAATACAGGCATACCATATAACATCCACTGGCAGCATTACTGAGAAGTGTGTCAAAACAGTCAGTAGACCTGAGAGGGACTGACAGTACCTGTAGAAGACTTGGCTTTCCCTTCTGCACCTGGTGAAGATGGAGCTGTGCCATTGGACAAACGGGGTGACCTCTGATTGTCCCTTTTACTTTGAGGAGATTCTTTCATTCGGTTCACAACATCTTCAGAGAGCTGAAACATACATGCGTGGGAAAAAAATTAACTAGGTCAACTCAAAGTATGTATATTTCACTACAGAAGCTCCCCACTTGTTAGTTTCCACGATACTGCAAAAGTATTGCCAGTTACCTCATTTCAATGAGGTCCTTCAAATCCAGGTGGTCAACATCTGTACATTGACTTTACATTTAAAAAAAAACATACCCTATCAGTAAGTGATAAAACCTCCAATCTACTGAACCTAAAGGCTTCACTGGACAATGACAATTAGACATCTGCAAATATGAAAGAAGGTGGAGAGCACTGCTAAACAAGCCAACCCTTGAGTAGGGACAAGTTTACCAGAAGTGGAAGGAAAGGAATTAAGCAGGTTGTAAGTCCATCTATCCATCCTTCTTCCCACATGCTGGTTAACTCAACTCAGAACGGCAGAACTGCAAATCACACAGCAGAGAACAGCTGCACAGCCCTCCAGTTCACATAAGGCTGCTAATATTTTTGGATTCTCAACTTCATTCTCACTCTCTTAACTTGGGTCCAAACCCATACAAAAGAAAGAAAAGTTAACTTGAAGTTTTCTGGCAATTTGGTCCAAGGGGCTTCTCACAGCACTGTTAAGATTGACCCCTTGCTCCTTGCAGAGCACAAGGCAGGGGCAAAACGGGGTCATCAAGCAATGAGGGGGGAAAGAGGGTTGAGAACAGACTTTGGAAGGGGAGATAAAGGGCTCAAGAAAAGCCATGCTCAGGCACTCAGCCCTCTTTCCCACCACTCGCCAGTCATCCCATCTCCTCTCCAAACCTCTGTTCCTTCAGCCTTACAGTTTTTCCTCCCTTCTTCCTTACTGCTTTTCCCCACTCACCCCTTGCAGCGCCGTACCACATCCCCTGCCCTACCCTACCACTCCAGCAGGGCCCTCCTCAGCCCAGGTCCCTGCCTTCCACCCCCGTCCCCGCAGCCTCCCTGCCTCCATCACCCGGCCCCGCGACTCCCGCCGGCCGCCTCACCCTGATGCCCTGCAGCACCCGGACTTGCTCCCGCTCATCCAGCCCGAAGGAGACCTTCCTGCCGCCGTGGCTGCTCTCGCTGCCCCCCATACCGGCGGCGCGGGCGTTGGGGACGCCTCTCCCCTCCGCTCCCCTCTACCTCACACCGGGCTGCCGAGGCAGAGAGCGCCTCTCCCCTTCCGCCGCCTGCCAACATACCCGCGCCCCACTGGCCAGCGGGTCCGCGACGGCCAATAGCGGGNNNGGGCCGCGGTGCAGGCTGGGGGTTGTAGGCTGCCGGCAGCGGCTGCGCGGGCGGCCTGAGGCGGCCCCGGAGCGAGCTGTGCTCCGAGGCAGGTTACCGCTTTAACGGCATACCCACGGCGGAGCCGGAGCGTCTCGGGGCTCGGTTTGTAGCCCTCGGCCTCGCTAGGCCGCCGCCTCCCCTCCCACACCTTCGTTTCTGAACGCAGGATCAACCCACCCTGCGAACCTCCACTGCCAGACACCCAACTCATGGGGTTCCCTTAGTGGGTCAAAATTATGGAAGGAAGAAAGCCAAACCACAACGTAACCATGCAGAAAATAAGCCAGGAAGGCACAAAGCTTCGCTCCAAGACTGAGGAACCACCCAGACGTCCGTCACGGAGGATTCCCGGGCTGAGGAGCCCCCGAGGGTGTCCAGGCAAGTCTCCCTTGGCAGCACGGAGACAAAGCAGCTCCCAACGAGCCCAGCGAGGGCATCCCCTCACCCCACCAGAAATCCCTCGTCCACCTTCATACATGCCATTTCTCCACAGTCCTCGAGGGAGCTCCCCACCCAACATGCCAGCTCACGTTTCTCTGGTGATTGAAAAGAAAGTTACAGACTACGATTTCTAGTCAAATTTACAGCAGCCTCTGGGTGGACAGAACTGACCTCTTCGCTCCTTTCAGCCACCCTGTTCCAGCAAGACCCACCCACTGTGCCATTACCTGCCGTGACGGGCACACATGTGGGTCCCACATAGGTCAGGCCATCGCAGATACAGTCCCCGTCACCAGGCACGGCCAATCCACAGCCTAAACCAAAGGAATGAGAAAGAAGATAATGTATCACACAAGCAGCTGGACCGAGAAACAGCTGCTTTGAAGGATCTTTTCCAAATAAATTTTCTGCACTCCCAGAAATACAGGCCATGTGATGACCTAGACTATTTCATGCATTTGTGACGAGACAGTTAACGGAGCCTTGGTACTGACATGCTACTTATCTACTTCTTAGTAGCACATCAGACCAGTTTTAACTGTTTAATGCTTATTCTTCACTGCAGCTAATGTGGCAACCACAGCCTTGACTCAGCAGTGGGACTCCAGCCAGCTTTAAGGGACTATCTAGGACTCTGCCCCCCCAGGATATCCCGGCCTCTTCTACAGCATGCTCCTGGAAGCAGGGAATATTTTTTTTGCGTAGTACCTTGTACGCTGGGGACTTGTCCCATTGCTCAAGTCCAAGACAAGGGCACTACATTGCGGTACCGTCAGCTGTTTGCACTGCAGTACAGAAACACTGCACATGTCCGCTGCAAGAGCAAAGGTCTGGCTAAAGTCAAACCATGATCCCGCCCAGAATGCTCTCACCAGCCTCTTATTTCTAATCTGCCACCTGCTCTCTTCATTTGATGGCACCCAGTTTTTGTACTGAAAAAGCTTATGAACAGTCATTCCTTATTGGCCTCCTCTTTCTTCCCAGGATTTCACAGACCTGCATCATTGCTCTTCCAGGCTGGTGAGTTCTCAACCATATAATTGCTCCTCCAGCTGTCATCCCATAACCTGGGTTCTTCTCATTCCTCCTTAGGCCTTTTTCAGGTGTAACTCCAGCCAGGTGCCAGGCATCATCTGCAAAGATCCAGGAGGGAGAGAGGGCAAAGACAAACAAAACTGCGCTTCACGCCTACAGCTGTGCCTTCCTGTGATCTCCAAGAGCCTGAGGACACCCAGCAGGGCCCACAACCTGCAGGACACTGATGTGAAAGCAGCCGTGATAATGGTGAAGCTGTACAGCAACCTAAACACCTCTCCACCTATGCTGGAGCAGAGGATGCCGTCAGTTAACTCCAATGGTACCGTCTCCTAGGGCAGAGTTTTCTGCAGGGAACCTGGAAAGAGCTCTGTAAGGTCATACCACACAATGACCCAATCCCAAGGTCACACACACCCCCCAGCCTGTACCCCCACCAAAGAGAACCTGATGGGTGCCGACTACTGCCAGCACACTTCGCTGTTACTCAGCAGCTATAACATCTTAACGAATTCCAACTTCCACATAAGGCTTTTCCCAAGCAACAAAGAAAGATATCATATAGCAAAGACCCCCGATACTAGACATGCCCAGGAACAGCAAGATCTAGTTACCAAGAGAAAAGTCAAAGGCTTCACTGACAATTATTTAGGCCACTCTGCACAGTCATCTGCTGTCCTAGTAACAGTTTTCCAAGAAGGAAAGATCCATCTCTGACAAAAATACATCATGTTATTCCATTATTATCTGCCATATTTTTTCAGGGCTTTAAAAAAAAAAAAAAAACACACACACAAAAAAACACGAGGGCTACTTTTCCTTCATAATGTAGATCATTTGAGAAAGAAAGCAGGACCATTTATGCCAAACTTAATTTTATTTCTTTATTTTACAAACAAAAATATACATTTATTCTATATTTTCTCTCTTTGCATCCCCCTCACACACATAATACACTTCTGCTCAAGGACCATTGGGAATATGGCCCAAAGCATTATATGTACATAAAAATACAACAGCAGGAAGGTCAGTCCATGACCTAGCACAGAAGCTCCTCAGCAGCAGAACATGGGACACTCCAGAAATACTGGAGTCCTGCCAGCAAAGGACAGGATGGACGTGTTGACCACCTGCACAGGTGATCCTTCAGCAAATACTCCTTGGGACGGAAAAGCTGTTGCCCCTTTATTTCTCAACTGCTTTAAGACCTTCATATCTCTTGGCTCTGTCCAAGGCCCACCAACTCCAGGGAAGCTTTGTAGGTTTCCCCACACTTTCCAACAGCAGCTCAGGATCAGTGTTGTAAGCAGCATTAGAGGCAGCAGCTGGGCAATTCCGGCACCACATTATCCATCCCTTCTAGAGTAAGCAAGCAAGCGTGGCTCAGGCTGATTCACAGCAAGTGACGGGAGGCGCATGGAACACTTCTCTAATGTGGCAAGGGCCGACTTGACGAATTGCTTGTCCAGCCCTTACACAGTCATTGCATGGAAGGGAAATGTGAACGGCTGTTGACCCACAAGACAATTCAGCTCTTGCATATGGACAAACGGAAGCCTTTTTTCCTCAAAAGCAAATAAAAAAAAAAGGGGGGGGGAGGCTGTTGTTTGTTTTCAAGGTGCCAGTGCTACTTAGAGGCCTGCAGGGCAAAGTCCACAGACAGAAGAGAGAGGCTGCATTGTTCATTAACAAAAAAAGATAAGCAAAGGGCCTGCATAGTTTTGGCAACTAATATGAACTTTGTGTTCCTACCCAAGCTTTCCCTGTGGTGGGAACACCTGGTAGCAAATGCTTTCCCCTGCCTGCTCATGATCCAAACTAACACCTCCATACTGCATGACGATTTCCCAGAAACTCTTACCTCAATACTCTTCAGGAACAGCAGTGAGTTGGGGCAAGGGATTCACACAGTCCCCAAATGTTTCAAATTCCCTCTTTCTACCACCTCTAGTGGAAAGCTGCTATTGCTTATAGCAGATCTCCACCTACCTGGAGGACTCAGGTAGGAAAGCACCCCCAAAGCTAGAGGAACACACCTCTTCATCCTTGGTGAGCACAGTACATCGCAGAAACTGGTCTGATGCAGCTTTCAGCTGAACAGTCCCTGGATTGGAACACGATGTCTTGAAACTGCATGCCAGACAGCTCAGACAACAGTAGTCCCTTTTCCAGCATGGAAAAATGTTACTAGGAAGTTCCAGATAGTCTTTAAACGAACCACACTCCACATGCACGTAAGTATTTTCAACATATCAAGCCATAAAAACTATTCAGACCAGCAGAAGTCTGGGGATCTGAACTGCAACATAAGAGAAGGACACTGCCAGAGAAATACATCCATCTCCCACTTGCCTCCCAACTTAAAACACCAGCCAGCTTGACTCTAGGACGCCTATGGTGTTTGAGAGTTTCCAGTCATTAAATGCTGACAGCTTGGACTCATCATGGGCTTCTGCTCTGCCTCAAGCACCTCAACATCTCTGGAGCCTTCATCTGCAGAGTCAGCTTCCTCCTTCACAGCACCCTCCAAGACACTGACAGAGCCATGAAGAGGGTGCAGATGGAAAATGCACCTACCTCACAGGTTTACTCTTGAAACTCAGCCTTGATTCATTGTTGTCACCTAGGTTTTCCTGTGAGCTCAGGTGCACAGCAGTACAGCTTCCATAGAACATTTCACAGCTGCTTCAGCTCAGCTAGACAGCAAGTCTATCCTTCTGTCACCCTATTGCTTAGTCAGTTTGTATCCACGCTGCTGGCTACTAGCCCCCCAAAATGCTCCCAGGGCACACAGAACAGTTAATTCCTCTTCATATCTCTCTTCTCCTTTCCACACAGAACGCTCCTTTTAAACCCTAGCAACTGCAATTCATTATTTTCATCAGTATTAACTGAAACCAGAGATGAGCCCAGCTGACCAGCTTCCCTCTGCAGACACTGCTATCACCACCTGCGCTGTTGCATTATGACAAGACCTGGGCAACCATGCCGCTTGAAAGAGCCCAGGAAGACCATCTTTGGTGTCAACCCCCGAACTCTTTCTATATACGTACAATACAGCAGTCAAATCAACACTCTCATCCCTAAACGCCATTCCCCTAATTGGCAGACAAGTGCTTTCAGTCATTGAAAGGGAAAAGGTGCCAGTCAGGCCTGTCTTCTGGGTCATATTCACATCTGGAACACGGAGGATCAGGAAGGTTCAGTGTTTATACATTTATGAACAAAACTGTTCTACATTGTTCTCAGGTAGCAACAGAAAACGTTCTTTCCAACAGGGTTTGGGCTACCAACTTAGTTCCACAATAGGTTTCGGAAATCCTAAGGAAGAGAGGAAAGCCATGGCAGATAGCCAAGGACAGATTTCCAATGGACATCCTAACAGCTGTGGTATCAGGGAGTTTGGAAGGAAAGGAACAAGGCATTGTGTGAAGCGGGTAGCCCTGCCTTAGGCATTGATAGATTTCCAGCGGTCACTGTCTATACTGTTGATGCTGCCCACATGATACGGCATAGAGGCCACGTCATCCAGGTAGGCTGTGGTATCAATCTGAGTGCTCGAATAGAACCCAGAATCCATTCCTTCCTTCTTGGCAACAGCATAAGGGTGGGGTAGGTGCACATCCACATCCTCCGGTTCATCCACCTGACATTTGTAGGAGAAAAGGATCTTCGGTTCAGACCTGGAGTGATTAAAAATACATGCTTAAGCAATGTAGTATCACAGCCACTTACCCTTAACTGAAACTCAGCAACACTAAGAAATTGTTTATTCAGACCCTAAAAACTCTCCACACTAGCTTTCAGTCCTGAAACACACCTAGCAGAGTAATTGCCATAAAGTAATGCTAAATGTAGGCTTGGACTAAGTCACCTAAGAAATAAAAATGACAGAATCCCATCTCCAGTGTGGGAAAGGTGTTCTCATCTTTGGGAGTTCTGAATTACTAAGGGCAAAAGCATCCACTGGACTCCACAGCAGCCTGGTTACTGACACAAACAGAACAGAAGTTCACCTCAAGTTTCACCTGTGCACATCAGGAAACCCAAAATACAAACACCAGGGGATCAGCAGTTTCCATCTCTAACTCCAGACACCGTCCCCTTGTGATTTCAGAAGGCGACAGAGGCACATTTTGATATTTTAGGAGTACTTTATGTTCTTAGTTAAAAGCTAAAGCCTATGCTAAAACACTCGGGTTTTTCTACCAAGATGCATCTTCTCTGAATGGCCACACGGCGGCAACCTCGACCCAGGAATCAGACTCCCGAGTGCTTTAAACTGGTGACTCTTGGGCTCATTGCAGAGGAGCCCTCAGCCAAAGGGTTACCTAATCCCTAGGTTCTTTCTACAAACATACCCCAAAACCCACCCAGGAGACCATTTAATCTTCCGGGACTCAATCTCTCACTAACCATTTAGTTAGCAACTTAAGCAGCAAAACTTTGTACTAAACAGGATGCAGACACTGAAGAAATGATCCCCATAAACATTTGAGAGGAACATTACTATCAGCACTGCTTTGAATACAAAGGAGTCTTGGATAGAAGCAAACAGCCCTGGGTCACACAAGAAAAACTGCAAGGCCAGAAATTAAAAACAGGTTCCCTAACTGGCATTCTAGTCCCTGCCTTTTTTCTACAGATGGAGAGAACTTGGGTGCAGAACAATTAAACGACCGTAAAAGCCTCTAAACTTCTGTTCCTGGCTACTCACCCAAAGAAGCCTTTCAGGAATGCCACATAGATGAGAGGTGCAAAGAAGCTGAAGTAAAGGAACGTGGTAGCATCCACACAGCTGTCAACGGCAAAAGGGAACATGAAGGAATTTAGCACTCAAGCACAATACAGCTGGATAACACCCACCACATCCCCCAAGAATGATCCCATTTCCCTCCAGAGTGCCCAAGCAGAGCACAAGAAAAGTCTTGTGCTAACAAATTCAGACTCATGCAAAGTAACAGACATTGCCATCAACGTGTGTCACTGCTCCTAGACACCCATGAGGGAACCATACCAAGACCCAAGGTGTGACCAAGAGCACAGTCTTAGTGCTCCCAATTTTGATTCACAGAAGTGACGCTGACCCCTGCAGAACAAGACTCCATATATGAATAAGGTATCTCCATGTTATTTCTAGCAAACAGACTACTCCCACACACACACTCCTTACTACCTATGACACACAAGGCAGTGGCCAGGCATCAGTGGATTCAAACTATCACTCAACACTTCAAGACCACTGCAGAGCATGCAGCTCCACAGACCTCTCCGCTGTGAGTTTTCTCACCACTTAGAGGTCTTTTGGCACAAAAGAGAACCAACAGCTTTATTCCTTCTTCTGAACACAGCACAAGTTTGTGTTCTTGGAAGAGACAGTGTTGAAAGACACTCAAATACAACATGAGAAACAGGGCTGCAGACCTCCTCCTCGAGCATACATACCACAGTCCTTCTATGATATCCACACAGAGGAGGGCGCTGCCCAGGCCCTGCACCAGGTTCAGCAGTGCCAGGATTCCAGCATAAACATAAAAACTCTTCCTGGCTGTAGGAAAGAAGTGGACACAGGTGAAGCTCAACCTCACAAGCCAGTGCAAATCTGTTTGATGGAGATGGCAAATCCAACCAAAGCATCTCACCATCTTGTCTAAGAACTCCTGAAGAATTAAGACTGCATTTTTCTGTCCCATGTGGGCAGGGCTGATGGAGGTATAGCAGACTAAACCATACCCTCCTGCATGTGTATACACACACATATACAAAGACAGGTTTTAAAACACATAGTCAGGGAGACACGTGCACAGATTTTCTTGGCAAGCATCTGGAAACAGTGTCAGTCACATAATTGAACGTAGGAAAAACAAACAAAAACCCCACAGCTGAACCAGAATCTGTGCCCTTCCAATGCACAGCACTAACAAAACTGCTCAGGAGACCCTGACAGGAGCAGCAGGGTATGTTGGACACTAGGCAGGTCAGGCCCAGGACCACCTGCTTGTTGCAGGTACCACACATATCCACTCCCTCAGGGTACGCACACATAGGTGCCAACATTACTTAGAGAGAGAACAGCCCAATGAAAACAGCTCAGTAACAGCTTCTCTGCCTAATCAAAAACTGCAGATATTCTGCAGGAAAAAGAAAAGCCAGAGAAGCATCTTAATAAAGTAAATGCCCAGATAAAAATTAATAAGCAGCTCCCGATTAGCCTTTCTTTCCCAAGGGATGACCAGCATGTACACTTTAACATCACAGACAAGCTATTGTTAAGAACCCATTTCTTATGGCTCTCTGAAGATTATATATTTACATTACATCTGTATCATTAACTGAGCAGTAAATCTTGGTTTTTTTAATGTAATTGTTTAGCTACTGAAATAGCAACGTAATTGCTCTTACACTGCTCTGCAAAAGGCAGAACATACTATTTTTCCAGGGATAACTTATCAGTCCTTTGCCACGTATCTGCCCTGAGACAGTTAGATGCACCTGCAGCGCAACCAGATACAGAAACCCCTTACTCCCACCTATGTTTTATCCTGGCGCTGTCTCCATCTATACTATGGAACACACTACCATCACTTACAGGGCAAAGAAATCCGGTCTTTCAGAGGAGTTTTTGGAAGAATCACCACCAAGGAATAGACCTGTTGAGACAAAGAACTAACTGTTCAATGGTTGGTGGACAACTGAACTCAATCTTTGCAGGGATGATGTGTGGTGTCACACACTCCCTAGATATCTCGGGACAGAGGCACAGACCCCCTGATAAACCCTGTGCACATGGTGCAGATGCGAAGGCCCCACACCTCACTCCCATCAGCACACAAAGGCTGGCACTGAGAAACAATGAATAACACCTGAGTTCAGCTGGAATTCGGCTGCCACAGCTTATACCACTCCCACCACACCTTATTGCTTCAGCTCCCCTGCCACACAAGAAGCATCAGCGCTTCACTGTATCAGGCAGGAGGGGGAACTAGGGCTTTATTATACACAAATCATCCTCCTTGCCCCGTTTAGAAAATACAAAGAAGCTAGAGTGCATAACACATGCCCAGTGCTTACCAGAAAGAAGAAACAGGAGCTGGCAAGCCAAAAGTGTCTTCCTCCATGGCCATAGATGTTGAAGTCTTCTGCTGAGAGGTGGGCATCAGGGTACAGGATTTCCAGGGTGCCCTAGGAGAGAAGTGGCACCAACACGATTCTGTTATAGGCAGCATCCTCACTACACTGGGTGTCTGGACAAAGGAGACTTGTGTTGAAAGAAGTTCAGACAACAGCTGTCCCTGCCACCTAAGACCTAACCATTGCTTTGCTTAGACCAAATTAATCTCACAGGGGATGAAGAAGAAACTGAAGACAAGAAGTAGGGAAAAAAGTGTCAGGAATCTGCATCTGAAGGAAACCAGCATCAATGACATTCCAGGAGAGTGACTTAATGAAAGGACAGGGGATGTAAGCAGTTGTCTGTTTGAAATAGACAGGGTTCCATTTCCGGCTCTAAAGTAGACCTTTCCTGCTGAAACATACAAAATACAAAAGCCTACACTTGTGAAAGAGTTGGGAAAGGACACTGTCTCATTCACTTGAATTCCTGAAAATGGTATGAACAGAAGCTACCATACAGACAGCAGAGAGAGAAAAGTGCTGGTAAGCACCACTGAACCCAGATACAGCTCAAACACTTGGTATTTAAGGAGGCTCCTCCAGCATTATCATGTGGTAACAATCAGCTCTGCCTCCGCAAGCAAGAGCCTGGTCACAGAACAAAGATCTGTGTGTTATTCTGGTGCTGCCCCAAGTATAGAGACACAGGGCTGACCACTTACATACCAAGGAGGATAAACCCAGACACATACTGCATTGTTCAGAAAGATGGAGACACAGCTAATAAACTGAGCTAGCAAGCCAGCTGCTACTTTGAACAGAAGCAGGAGCTCTCAGCTCTCAGACTCCGAAGACAAGAGGCCCAGTGCACTGCCCTTATCTGGCAAGCACACCTCTCATCTCTATATCTAGTTTTGATGGCACTTGTGGCTCAGGTGTGGAAAAACTCTCACCCATGTCCCAAGATTCACCAAACAAGGCAATCCATCTAAACCTCAGCTCATGTCTTGACACTGGCTGAGCTGTTCCTGCCACAACGAGGACGGATAGATACAGTCTGGTGTATGCTCTGGGGATCCTGATATGTTGCCACAAGCATCTGTCTTCCCCCAAAATCTCATCCAAAGAGCAAAGCTGCCACTTTGCATATAGCAGTCCCACACCTAACTGCCTAACTCCAAGCAAAGTCCCCTCTTTTGCAAAGACTAATTCTTCTGCCCCAGTATACTCACCTGGGTGACAGAATATGCCAGAGACAGCACTGTAGTGATTGCCAGAACACGTTTCACACTCGACTTGCTCTCCAGGTGACCTGGAATTAAGGAATACAGAAGTGACTTAGGATGTGATCCCAGCCCTGGTAAAAATCATTTATCTCAAACATCAATACAGGAAAACATTTTTATTTCCAGAGGCCTTCGAGGGAAGGTTAAAGCTCACTCAACCACTAGAAACTGCTACCCTGTTTGGAGAGTTGAGCCTTTCACAGACAAAATAATACTTACAAAACAACAGGTTTTTAACTTGCTTTTCTTCTGCACACACTAATATACAGAAGACAACTAAGTTCTTCTGCTGGGGTTACAACAATTAAAAAAAAAGTCAGGAATTACTCCCAATACCATGTACACTGAGATGTTGTAAGGTTTCTTCCAACCTAAATTATTCTATGAGCCCTCAAAAGATGAAAGAACTAGTGCTCAGATGTCCCACTGGCAGATGCAACAGTGACACTAACAACTTCCCTCTCCTCTTCCTGTGGGTCAGAGGTAGAGGTGCTCCAAACAGCATTTTCACCCATACAATTGAAAAAAATGTAGAGTTACAGGTTGCAGGTACAGTTAAAACTGCTGAATGAAACCAGGATGGAATCAAACCAATCAAGAAAGGGACAGGATGACCCCCAAAGGAACCATCTTAAATAAAATGGGGTTGAAGCAAAGATCAGACAGTTGATCTTTGCATAAGTCATCTTCACCCAAGCTGTACACTCCTTCACCACGTGCATGCAGGACAAACAAAGCACATATAAATCCTGAAATTGCACAAGCCATAGATTTGTAAATATAATCAAGTTTTCAGCCATTTCTAACTAAAACTACCCAATTTGTCCTTTGTCTTTATTCTAGAGCTCCTTCACTTTACAGAATCAGCATCTCCACAAACTTACAGATGCAGCTTCTGTGGAATGAAAGGGAATAGGAGACATTCAGAGCACTCAAAACCCTCCTGACACTTACCAAAGGCAAGGCCTAGAATCACCACACTCAGCTCAATCGCCAGAAGGAAGAACCTTGTGATCTCCCACAGGATCTGAGGGATAACAGAAACCAGACAAACGTGATTAGACAGAGTCAGGAACCAGTCGGAAGTTAATACAGCGAAACTCCACACTCTGCTCCAGGGGATGACTGCCACTGAATGGAGCAGGTCATTTCCACAAACCTTCCTCATGTTTTGTAGGGGTGTTAATTATATGCTTGTTCCAAGCCCTGTCCATGCCTGTGAAACAGAACGGTTGTGTGGGAGCAAGCAAACAGCATGCCTATGGAGAGAGGATGTGGCCATGGTTTGCCACACTTGAGGATCTGTCGCTTGTCTTGGATGTGTTCTTTCTGCTATACTCCTAAGGAGCACAAACCCAAGAAGACCTTAAAAGTATAATATTGAAAAGGGCCAGTTCTTAAAGCAGTACATTCTGCAGTACAGTTATGACTGAATAAACTCAGCATTCTGCACTCCTCCAAAGCTACTAGTCCTGAAATCTAAAGAATATTCAACTCTAAAGTCCTCCCACTTCCACCTTATTTTCATTCCCATGCCTTATTTGGTAAAACAAGACCAAAAAACCCAGCAGGTGAGGCAACTTTCCAGGTAGTCATGCCATAAATCAGTGCCAAACCTAGAACAAGACCCCAGATTCTGGCTTTTTAATCCTTTTCCTCTGAACACGGAATGGCACTCTCTCTTGAAGATACACAATATTTTAAGACGCATTTGGTGAGACACTTCTAATCTCAGAAAATACACAGTATGTGTGTGTGTACATATATATATGACAGCAAAAACAAAAGAAACATAATGGAAAATGTGTTTACAGGAAAAATTCACAGAGTATCTGTCTTAGTGCATGACTTCCCAGCAAGGTGCGCTTAGCAGCAACACCAACAGAGCTGAAGAAAAGCACCTTCTCCCATCTTCTTGAGTCCTGGACCTATGTCTGTTCAACAGAGGTGAATTAAAATGCTACGAACATCCAGCCACTCACAACAAGCCATGCATTGCAATGCTTTGACAGGTAATATTAAAGGAAAAAGCGAAAGAATCACACTGATCACAGAGAATAAAGCCAGAAGACCTGTACTCTGTGGGTGGCTCTTCTTCCTCTAACAGCTCAATAACTACAGAGCTTTTTGTTTTAGGTAATATTCTGCTACAGGTCAAGTGACTCCAAAGGAACAGCACGTACAAAGCTGTTTCCTGTTTGCTAAGGGTTCACCCTGTGCTCAGAGTGGCTGCAAGGATGTTCAGGTATCAGTCTCAAAAGCGAATTCGGTTTTATTCGCTTTCAATACAAAAGAATTAAATATTTTTCAAAGAACCACTCAAATATTGCAAGAGTAGCAAAGGCCAGGTCTTGCCTATCCACTAAAGTTATCTGAATGTTCAGCTCTTGCAAAGCAGAGTCATTCCATCTCTGCAACAGGAAAGTTTTGCTGCCACTATTTGTGCATCTATTTTAGGAAGTCCATTGTTTTATAGCCCTGGATGTTGTGATCATTTAGATACAGCTATCAGAACAGGATTCCACTGTACACACAGCTATGAGTAGTGGAAGAAAACACATTCCTCTTGTATGCACATAAAAAGAAAGCCTTAGCAGATTGCTGTGATGAGAAGTGCACAAAGCAGAGCCTCTAAAATGAGTGTTGTACCTACCTTATCAGCAACTGTGGCAGCATCAGAGGCACTCACAGTCATGGAGACAACAGCACGGGCAATACCAACTAAAGCCACCACAAATACCTACACAAAAAGACACCAAAAGTGAGCTCATGTCAAAAGGCACATATGCAGCAGTGACCAGAAACCCCTTTGGAATACCATTTCCAGGTCAGCTTTCAAGCCTGATAATGTGTACTAAGGATTTCCTGTAGCTTATTAATTTCCCAAAGAAGATTCCTCAGGCTTAGAATTTAGGAAGGAATAAATTTCCTCAACTTTCAGATTAAACAGCTCTGAAGAGGTCTCATCCATTCCTTACAACAGTACCTCTACAGGCAGTCTTCCCACCCTTCAGTCCATTGGGGCAGGGGAGGAGAAAAAACAGACAAAAACCATATCCCTCCAAATTACAAGACCAAGTGCTTGGTACAACTGAATAAACAAATCATATCAGACAACAGAAGCCACGCGATACCGACTACCACACTTCAGATCTGTAATAAAACTAAAATCTGCAGTTCTCTTATTCAACACTGACAATGCGCAGGTATGCACAAGAAAAAAAACTCAGCTGCAGCAAACAGCTTCAAAACATCTTACCTTGCTGCACAGTGCAACACAGATATACCCAAGTCAGCTCATGAACCATTTAAGCATGACAGCATGGAGCTCAGCAAGGCTAATTTACCAACTCCTGTGCTGTCACAGCCATACCATGCAATTAAGAGCTCAGTTGGATATATCTACCCTCTGCTGTGCAGACTTATCTGGAAAAATTGCTTTTTTAGAGGGTAAAATTCTCCAAGTCACAAGCTAATTCCAACAATGCAGGTATGAGACAGCTAAATCTATCAGAGTCCAAGCTACTTTCAAGGTGGCTGGAGAACAGAAATGACCAATAAGCCACCTACAGCTGAATATTTCTTCCTTAGAGGAAGAAGGGATGCAAATGCCATGAAAGAAGAATAATACAACACTCCTCCTGGGGTGGAAAACCTGGGACAAAACACTGACAAAAAAGAAAGGCCCCCAAATACAAGGTGTTCTGAAGCAGCAACAACTCATTGGAGAGGAAAACACACCCTTTTTGCTTCCTCTCTGAGTAGGTAGAGACTCTTCCCAACCTATTAACTTTGACTTAATCACTGACTCCACAAGAACGCATTCCTTCAAGGCGTGACAAACAGCCATTTGAAAGGAAATCCCCACAGAACAGACATCCTCATTTCCCAATAACATACCCCAGAAGATCAAACTGAATGAAAGTGTTTTCCTCTAAGGCTATTTCATCACTTTTTGCTTCTCACTCTGTTTTGAAAAAGTCAACAGCATACGGTCAGTTCACTTTTTTCTTCCCTTTGGTTTCTCAGGAGTTTTGCTTTTCAAAGCCTTTGGCACGAACTTCCAAGGATTCCGTGCATTAACGGAAGCTTAAAGGAGATTTAAATCCAGACTGCAAATGGCTGGTAATATTTTTAAAAGTTTGGAGCATTTGTGCGAATACCTGGTTACCAAAACTGTGCACAAGCCCAGTGCCCGCATTCCAGGTCTGAAAGAGCTGACAAGACTTTCCACTAAAGGTTCAGTTGAGGCTACTAGATCAGATTTGGTTTTGATGCTTCTTGGGTTTTGCCAGGCCAGTACCTGTACACAGCCCAAAGAAGAATGCCTCCCATCTAACCCAATTCAAACACACGTTTACTTCTACAACCTGTACTAATCTCCCCAAGGAAGAGCAAGCACATTATGCTACACACTGAGGCAAGCCAAGATCTCAAAAAGCACCTATGATAAAGCTTCTGAATGACATTTTTAAACAAATCCAGGTAGGTCCTTAGCTGCATTTGCCATGCCCTGTGAGCAGTATCACAGTTAATAAGTATGAAGTTTGGAGATTACTACAGAGACTACCTTAACAGGATCAAAAGTCACCCATGCCTTTTAAACTAGGGAGAGGAGAACAGACAAGGTCTTTCAAATTTGAGAGTTGTAACTTTACTGCCTATATATTCTGTTTCTGCCTTAAGAAGTAACAAGAACATCATCAAGTCAGCAGTCACTCCGATACTATGAGAAAGAAACTAAGAGTTGGGTGTCTACACTCCCAGACAAACCAGAACCTTGTCACATCACTATTTTCTACAGCAGATGACCAAGCTTTCCAACAGCTTCATGCATTCTCTAGTGTTTCACTTTCACTGACTCAGTGAGAAGGTGGTTGTGTGTCACGTGACTGCAAGGAACAAGAAAGTACAAAATGCTAAATTCCACAACAGAAAAGCAACAAAAGAAGGGGGAAGAAAAAAAAAAAATCACCACAAGAGAACTAAATACACTCAAATCCAGCAGATATGGTCCCAGAATCTGTGAAAAGCAGAATTCAGACAGTAAAAAAAAAAATTTTTAAAAAATAATCTATGTTTCCTTCTTGTAGTACACCTTCAACTAAGAACAGACTTCATCCCTGTGAGATCTGGTCTACACTCTCTCTCCACTTGTTCAGTGATATTGTTCATGAGTGGTAATAAAAAACACTAACTCATCAGTTCAAAAGCACAGAGCGGTACTCACTAGTATGTAGAATGTAGTGAAGATTGGGCTAGAAGTGACCCGGATTTTGGCCCTGGCAGAGGGCAGCTTCCAGAGAAGAAACATAAAGAAAAGCACATTGGGAACCAGGAGCAGAAGATCCCAGTAGCGGACTCTGCAAAAAGTAAATAAAAGTTTTTTCCTCGTCTTCAGCATCTAGAAGGCAAGGCACCAGCCCCAGTCCCTTCTCAACCAAACTCTGAGAAAGAAAGCTGGGCCAGACCATGGTCCCATTTCCTCCATCTCACCTGGACTTCCCAATGTCCTCATAGAGCAACAACAGGCACTTGTGCGGCACAGTGATGTTGGTGTCATTGATTGCCCGCGTTGTTGTCAGGGTCAAAGTTGTCACATTATCCAGTGCTGTCACCAGGGCAGTGGAGTGTGTGATGTTGTCAGACCCGAAGAATCTCATCACAGCCATCATGGACTGGAACATCCTACTTCCTTTTGGTCCAGGTCAAACACAGTGCAAGACAACCACAGCAGAGACAAAAAGCAACATTAAATCAGTTGTGAGTCAGAGCTAAAAAACACATCCCTGCCATTAGGCTCCTACATAACTGCTTCCTGCTTGTTACAGCAAATTATCATCATCAGAAAGACTGTATTACACAAAGAAATGGCACCTGTTCTTACTCTGCACACAGCCATTAAGGTGGACAGTACAAAAACACTATCTTGTATCAAAGTAACGAGCACCTTCAAAACAGCGTAATACTATGCTGGATTAAATTTTGTGATTTTTTTGAGCTTTGGCAGATTCATAGAAGAAATCAAGACTCAGCAGCAATACATGGCATTATCAGATGGAGACAGAAACTCTGCTGCACCAGAACATTAATTATTGTTCTAGCTCCTAAGATCAAGAAATTATAGCCAATGATCTAATTAAAACTATTACAAAGAAAAAATGAAGTCCTCTACCTAAAACCGGTTGCTGCTACCAACCCCACAGTCTGCGAGCAGGGAAGCCTCACATACTTTTACTTAAAGGGACTGTATGGACTCTCTATCTTCCAAAACCAACCCTGGCAAGACCTAAGATTCAGCATTTTTCTTCCAGCCCTCTGCAAGACACTGGAACTATTCTGATTTTAAGCAGAAGAGTAAGGCTGTGAAAAGACAGCACCCTTCTAAAACCCTGTTAGCATAAAGGTCTCCAGCTTCTTTACATCCACCAGTCTCAATTGCATTGCACTTCTCAGACACAGATCAGCATCATCACCAGTAGTTTACAAACCCAGAACCAGATGCAATCCTACCTAACAGGTTTCCTAAGGTCAAACCCTTGGGCAGCAGAGAGCTATGGTCAGAATCAGAAGAGTCATAGCACTCGGTCCTTTTGCCTACCCTACCTTATACCTCTCCTACATCTTGGAAAGATGACAAGACAGAACTTCCCATTCCCCTGATAAAACTTTTTTGAGCTGCCTTCCCCGAGAACATTCACATCTTTTCTGCCACCTGTCCATTCCCCAGGCACTACACCGCTGCGATATTAACTGTCCCTCCAGGAACAAAAGTGAAACTCTGCTCTGCCATCCATAAAGCTCCACATGCTTCATGCCTGTGCTAGTGGCTTTGGTAGAAACAACAGCAGCAGCAGTTTATCCCTTTGTTGGCTCTACAGTCACCTTGGAGGCTGAAGTGGATGATGGCACACAGTACTTCAGAGCAGCATTTACTATATAGTAGAGTTTTGACCTGATTTACCTTACTAAGCATGCTCTTGATTCAATGCATCACCTTGTGCAAATCCTCTCCTCTTCCCACCCTAGAACAGCAACCCTCACCTTAATGCACTTGACCAGCTACGAGCTGAATGTAAACACAAGGTCCTATCATCTCTCCTGGCACTCTCCAAAAACACGGTCACGGACAACACACAGATTTAAAAAAAAAAAAAAATCTCTATCAACTGGCATCTTAAAGATATACATTGCCAGAGGCAGTGCTCTAGCAGTCTCTGTGCTATAGTCAATGCAGCATTTGTCTCAAAAAAAAAAATCTCCCTGTTTGACTTTAGCCCTGTCTGGCACGACAAAAGCTGACAGCCCTCATGACAGGACTCAGAAGGTATCTTCCCTGTGAGGTTCTGGGTGACTCACAAGTTGGAAAGAATCAACACAGCCCTGTGTCATCTGTTGAGCTTTTAAAGTTCAGTAGCACCTTCCCCACAAACTGCTCGAGACTGTCAGCCACAGACTCTTCTTTCTCTTCAGAGGCTGAGACTCCTCCCAGGTCTTCTGAGAGGTAAGGGGATCATCCCACCCTCAGCTAACAAACCCTCCCTTTAATTCATCCATGCTAACAGATACTTGCTGAGCTGGGATTTTTCTTTTGCAACTGCCGTACGCTGCGCTACACAAGAGACGACACATTAAACAAACATGCAAACCTGGAAAGATCAACTTTTCCGCTGAGATAGCAAAATTTGTGCCAAAAATCCTAATTCTAGTAGAGGTTCCAGCAGACAACCTTCATATTCCGGACCTATCTCTCTTCCCTCCAGCTTCTCACTTCTCTGAATTTACACCATTGAGAATGGTTTTCTATTAATAATTTTGCTCCATTCTCTTCCTCTGAAACACCACTGCATCTCAGCAGCAGCAAGGACAAGTATGTTCATATTTGCCAACACAAAAGAAATCTACTTAGTTTTTTAAAAAAAGCTGGGAAAGGGTAGACCTTTCAGAGGTAGACCTCACAGAGGATGAGCAGAATAACATCATTAACTGCGAACCATCACAACCTCCTAATATCTCTTCTGGGACAAAGAATTCAATCTGCCTGTCACACTGAAAACAGCTCGAGTATAAAGCTGCAAGAGAATTACATGGGAAAAACATCTTCCTTATAAAAAGAACAAACAAGCTCCATTCTTTTTCCCTAGAAGCCACTGCTACCACACAACAGCAGCGAGCTGCTGATAAGGAGAGGAGTTGGCCACATGTAACAGAGCTCCAGTCACGAGGTTTCAAAGGGCAAAGCAGAATCGAGCTTACCTCTCAGTCAGGCTGCTCGCTATGGTCTGGTATTAGTATCCTATTCTTTGTCCCAAGATGGAGCATATACATAAAGGCAGAGCAACAGAACATCCGACAGATAAAAAAGGGCAGCCAAAGCCATCAGGCAGACAGCACAATCCCTATGCTTTTCTAATAGCTGAGGCCTACAGGAAGGATGTGAACTGTCCCATTCCTGTCAAAACCGCCAGCAAAAATTCCACAACAGCACCAGGAACTGATGGCAAGGATCCGGCTAGGTTTTGGAATCCACAGCAACACTGCCCCTTGCAGCACACTGTCCAAACCCTTGCCCTGTCTAGTCCAAAATAAATCCAGTCAGCTGAGTATATCCAAGAGATCACTCACCACACCCTGCCTCCACAGGGATGTTCACTTCAGCCAGACCAACCTACGCAACAAGGGTAATATCACTCAGTAGCCACATAAAAGGAAACCAGTGCCGCAGTCCTGGTTTGCCTTTTTCTTCTAGCATGCAGCTCTATTCACCATACACCTGAAAACAAAATAAAATGGTTTTCTACACTACCGCTGAGTAGTGTACGTTTTCTACACTACGCTTTCTACACTCAGCCTGACTTGAGCGCCTCTCCATGCGCTGGACTCCCAAACTTCATTCAGACCAAGACCATCAGTACAACTTTCAGGTTGCTGGGACAGAGTGCTGGGGAAGGCTCAGCTGCACCTGCAGTGAAAATGATTGCCTGTCACAGAGGGGATGTTGTTTCTTGATTCATGGCACCATAACCTTATCAGAGCTCAGTGAAATTCAGAGCTCAAATCACTGGCAATTCCCAGTGCTCTCAAAGCTCAAGCGTGTAAAGGTGAATTACACACTACCAGAGTTTCAGCTCTAATAAAACAATGAAGTGTCTTTTCTTTCTGAAAATGGTATCAGAGAATCTTGCAAATACAGATCATACGAGGGTTAAGATTTCTCCTTAAAACGCTGTATTTGTGCAAGAGAAAACTGCACTGCCCAGTTTCCTGCTTAAATGACTGTTACTTCAATAACTTAAATGCTTAAAAAGAAAAAAAGAAAAGACCCCTTTTTTTCCTCTTCCTTTTCAAGACAGCTCTCCAAATCTCACTCTTGGTCACAACAGTTGTATTTTGCATTTTACCCTTAGAACAAACTCACAAGACAAGGATTTTCATAACCGGTGACCAAGGACTGTTTTCTCTCTTTTCTCCAAGTTTCATTTTCACATCTTGTTCTGAACTAAACTTAAAAAGAAAGGAACTGTAGTGCTAAAAACAACCAAAGAAAAATACCAGAAGCAGAAGTATCAATAATAATCCAAACTCATCAGACAGAGAATCCCACNCCCCCCCCCCCCCAGAAGGTGGGTGCACAGACAACAAGCAAGAAGGCGGCAAGTGAGGCAGAGTAACAGTACACGGTCACTTCATTCTATGCTGGCAAAGAAGCACTGCCTATTTTAAAGGGTGCTAAAGGAGCCAGAGAGCTGGAGAAAAATCTTGTTACTTTCCGCCCTTAAGGCCACCAGAGGTGCCCCTAGAAGCTCCCAGGCTGCAAAAGCAGGCACTGAGCCGCCTCCCAGGGACGCGCTGGAGTGTTTGCGAAGGGCAGGGCAGAAACGCAGAGAGCAGCGAGTCC
>VZSZ01012190.1:399481-427355 GCA_013398815.1 Ibidorhyncha struthersii | reverse complement strand
CGGGGGCCCGCCCCCGCCACCCCAGGCCCCGGCCCCGCCGCTCCCCTCAGCCAGGGAACGTCGCTGAAGAGCGGCCCAAGCAGAGCGCCGCGCCGCCAGAACCAGGGCAGACGGGCCGGCGCCTCTTCGGACGGGCCCAGAGGCGCTATTGAGAGAGGGTCCCCGAAAGAGGTACCGCTTCGGCCAATCAGAGACCAAGCTAAGAGAGGTGCTGTTACAGAGGCCAAAAGAAATAGCGGCGCGAGCCAATGGGAAGGGGCGGGAGGCGGGACTCCAGGGGCGGGCCTGCTGCGCGTTAAAGGTGCCCTGTCCGCGGCCGGACGCCCGCGGGGAGGGGAGCAGAGGTCGGGGGCGGCCTCGGCGGCAGCTGTCACCGCCGGGGCGCTGAGCAGCCTGCCCGGCCCTGAAACGGGTGGGAGGAACAAAACCTCCCAGTGAGCTCCAGAGCTGAGCCCCGCTGCTGGGGGTCAGGTCTACCCCGGGGCCGCTCTCCTCCTCTACCAGGCCCTGCCGCCATCTTGGCGCGGAGCGTGGGCCAGGACCCTGTCCTGGCACAGGCAGGCGGTGTTGGATGCGGGCAGTAACGTGCAGGCTCTGTTACAGCCTGGTTGTATCACCCAGGCCAGCGCACCCAACCCAACGTCGCACCCGACGGCCAACGCCGGTGTGATCCAGCACCCATACTGCCGCACGCCTCCATGGCGAGGAGAAGTAGGCTGCTTCGGTAGAGGCATTTCTGATTGCAAGGCTGGGGAGTTAATAATTTTCTTCCATGGACCGGATCCTCTAATCAAGTCCCTGCAGGGGAGAATGATTAACAGGCTGGAGAGTTTGGCTTTTAAGGGAAGCTTAAAGCTGAATGAACTAACCTGGCGTAGCTCGGACAACGGCAGCTAGAGGGAAATATAATAAATAATTAGCAGGATTTGGAGGTGCAAATACCAGACAGAGAAAATAAAAGCTTATTATAGTAAACGAGGGTATAACTGGGACAAATGAGCCAAGATTTAAAAAGGAAATTAAAGAAAATAACTGGCTAAATTTCAGCAAGTAAGTAGCAGTTAAGAGCCGTCTGACTGTGAACAGAGTTTCAAGGGTGATTCTTGTTATCTGAGTCATTTCAAGGTGGTTTTCTGCCTGTGGTTCACCTGGGGCTCCAGGGATTGCTTCTATGGGAATGAAAGGCTTTGGCAAGCTGAAATTTACTGTACAAGGTCTACACCTCTTTGGAAGATCTGTATATTGAACAAGTTTCGTGCCGTGCTCTAGCAAACGGCACACACGGAGGGTTTCAGGCCCACCCCACATGCACATCTTTCTCAAGTCTGCTGGATCCTCTTCTCAGGTTTAATTTCCCGGTTTCGCTGCAGCAAGCCTCATGGAGGGGGCGTACCCTGAGACTCTGTTGCCTGCCTCAGCCCTATTCCTCTGATTTTCCACTGGGGTGAACCAGGTTTTTATGCTTATGTCATGCATTTGGAATGACATCTGGGAAAGCCGGTCCTTAGCTTGTCTCTTCTCACACTGTCCTTTAGGTTAATGATATGGTGCAATATTTTGACACGTTCTATTTATGGATCCAAGCTCAAAGGCTCGGCAGGCACCAGCGTCTCTGAGTTACAGAAGTGACGCTTCCGTTTAAAGAGAGGTGGAGTGCTTCTGCCTAAAAAGGGCCCTGGTAACAGAGCCGGGAGTAAAATCCATGTCTTCTCACTTGTAGCCTCAGGCGCTAACTAGTTGAATGTGTTACCTCCCACATAACCGTGTCAGAAGGAGAGATTTTGCTTTCCAATCCACCTGCTCTTTCCATCTGATTCACTCTGAGGCTAGAGCCCAGCCCTTGGGACACCAGATCCAAAAGCTGTCTCTCAGGCAGAAGACTGCTGGGTGCCACCGCAAGGACCGTGACACTTTGGATCCTGCCTTCCTCAGTGCTTCCATGAAACAGAGGAGGTGGGGAGTCCACGCTTATGTTTCCCTTGTGTTTACAAGCCATGCCTTTCAGCCTAAACATGGTGTGTGCAAACATAACCAACTGGGCTCTTCCCACCTCCAAGGACTGCCCTGTCTCCTTAACTGCGTACATCCTCCCACTTCAGCTGAGAGCGGCTGCTCTGTCATCTCCCCGTCCGGTGCATAAAGATGGCGGGGCTCACTGTTTGTCCTCGCTGTGTCACTTGGTGTTGCCAGGATGAAGCAAGACAAGAGGTGATATTTAGCGGCCCTTGGTGTAGCCCTGAGGGCCCCAAGGAAAGCTGGCACTTGGCGCTGTACCTTCTGCGACCTGCTGTCCTTTGGCAATCTCACCTGACTTGCAGGCGCCGGAGGCGGAAGGTGCAGTCATTGTTTCCAGAACAGCATTACACCCTCATACTGTCACCAAATTCCACTCTTCTAGGACATTTTATGTCTCTAAAATACTCTTTCAGCTTTTATTAGATCAGTCTATTGGACAGGATATTAGTTCTCATCCGAAACTGCTTTGCTGTTCAGGTGCGGAGCAACTGCAGAGACGGATGTGCCTGTCTTGTTTCAGAGCTGCTCTACCAAGCTACTGATTTCTAATGTTAGGTGTAAATTTGCACCACCTGGGCTGTAGTCCAGTGTCTCTGCCCTTCTTTTCATGGGAGATTCAGTCCCCAGGAGTCCTCCTGTGCTGTAAGCCACCAGTCTGCAAAATCCTAGTGGCGTGTTTTGATGCAGTCAGGAGTTTGGTGCGCAGCTGCACTCACCCCAGTGAGTGGTCCGGGCCCTGTCTGCATCTCAGCCCTCTCGCAAGCCCCAGGGCATCCTCTGTAGCACAGCAGAAGGAGCCCAGTCCCATGCATGGTGGCCCCCTGATTTTAGGGATGGTTTTAGCTTCCCAACCTCAGCTCTTCCCAAAGAGACTGAGCACCACAGCTCAAGCACAGGACCACTTGTAGCTGGCATCCAAAGAGAGCAGTGAAAACGCGGACACGGTCCGGTCCGTGGTCTTGTGAGAAGGACAGACAGAAAAGCTGCCCGTCCATCTGGCCATTCAGCACCTGGAGAGAGAGTGGCACCCTGTGGTGAGACCAGTTCATCACAGTGTGTCACCTGAGCCTTGTCAGACAGCACCACCTTACCCAGGTCCTGGGCTGCCTTCCTTTAAGCCACCGTGGTCTCTAGTAGCCTACAGGCAGGGGCATTTCTGGGGGTCCCTGTGCCTGTTTCGCTCCGAGCACCAGCCAGCTCCCGTCACGTGTCACAGAGAGGAGGATGAGCCACTCTCCTATTTATATCCTGTGCTCCTGCTTTGCTATATCCGTACCAGGCTGAATCATCCAACCGGGCTCCTGGAAGACCCATTTCAGGTCTATGATTGACTGTCAGAGGCCTCTTTAGTCACTTTTGCTTCTGGCGTCTCCCGTTTCAGGGTTACTGTTCCACATCTGACTGCAGCCAAGAGCAGAAATAACCTGATACTAAGTAGTGGTCAGAAATCCTCCCGAGAAGACAGATGTCCAAAATCCAAGCCACCTACCGTTACGCAAGAGCCTGTGGCCTGTAATGGAAGTGTTTCACTTCCTTGCCAAACATCAGCCCGTTCCAGTTTCTATGGGACAGCTGCTCTTCTTCCGTCCCTCTCCTAGACGGCATGGCTTGCTGTGCCAGGCAACTGTGGAGACAGACGTGTCTGTTCTTCAGAACGGCTCTGATTACCTCCCCGTTACTGTTATTACATGCAGACTCAGGCCAAAATAACCCCCAAACACCAGAACCCCCTTCCCACCTTGTGTAGTTGTAGAGTGAACCAGAATAAAGGCGATTCAAGCTGTTCTCCCGTGGGTCGGTGGCAAACCTGGCCAAGCCAGATTTGGTTTTAGCTGCGGAAGAGGCAGACAGGAGGACAGGGACACGGGAAACCGCAGCGGGATCTCTCCCGTGACTCGGGTTCCCGGCAGGAGGGGACCCCTCCAACTCAGGGGGAAATGCCCAAATGTTTGCCAAAATTTGCCAAAGTTTGCCACTGCTGCCCAGCAGTCGCCCGAGGCCCCTCGGCCGTGCCCGGGGGTGGCCGTGCCCCGCGGCCGCCGCCTCATCCATATTCATGCAGCGGAGCGGGGCCCGCCCCCGGGGCTATTCATTATTCATGAGGTTTCGCGCGCTTTCGCTGACCACGTGGGTCTTTTTTCGCGCGGAATCCGTCTGGGCAGGAAGAAGCGGCGGCGGCGGTGATGGCGGTGAGCGGCCGGGCCGGGCCGGGGCGGCGGAGCCGTGCGGGTCGGGGTGCCACCCCCGCGGGGTGCAGACCCCGGGCCCTCCCCGCCGCGGGCGTCTCGGCACCGCGGTCACGGTCGCGCGGGGTCCAGAGGGGATTTCGGCGGTGGGGTGGGGTGAACGGGGGTGCTCTCGCCGGGGACACCCGAAGTGCCGTGGGAAGTTTGCCATGTGCTCTGCACCGGGGAAGCGGACCGGGGAGGGGGGAGGCGGATCGGAGCCCTTCCCCTCCGCTCCGGCTGCTGTGGGCTCGGAGGGTGGATTTCCCCCCGCTCTCCTATGCGTTCCCGTTGGCGTTTGCAACGAGGTCTAAATTATTTCAATCTTCCCCCCTGTTCGGGAAAGAGGACTCATCGGTGATCAGCGGCCCCCTTCTGACCGCCGCCCCCGTTGCAGAGTCCCCTGGAAGCGCTGCCCGCCCTCTCCCCCCGGCCCCCCGCCCTCACCCGCTCCCTCCTGTCCTTGCAGGACTCCTCCGAGTCGCAGGCGGTGGCCACCAGCCCCGTGCGCAGCTCCCGCCGGGGCGATGCCTTCACGTCCAGCCCTGGCCGGGACCTGCCCCCCTTCGAGGATGAGTCCGAAGGGCTCCTGGGGACCGAGGGGCTCCCCGAAGAGGAGGAAGAAGGAGAAGAGCTCATCGGGGAAGGGATGGAAAGGTAAGGAAACCGGTGGGAGCCAGCTTCTGGGGGGGGTTGTGTCTGGGGATGGGGTTTTGCTAACAGGGCGGCAGCGTGGCCGGCGATATGGGGGCTCTCAGCCATGGTGGGGGTCTCTCCGCTGTGCTGGTAGCAGGGGTGAGGGGGGTGAAGAGCTGCTGGACAGTGGAGAAAGGTGAGGGCATGGTGTCATTTGAGTGCTGGAAGAGCTGAGCAGATTGCGAGCTGGGAACAAAGTGCCATCGTGACCCAGTGTGGGGAAACCAGGATCTCCCTGGATGTGTGATGTGGATCCAGCCCAGCTCCTTACTCCTGCGGCATAAATTTTAATGTTTACTCAGCCAGGCCTGCCGGGAAGCCGGTGAACTTTACAATACAAAGGCTTGAATGCTGGCATTCATAACCGTGGTGCTGGAGCCCTTTGTACTGTGGGGCATCTTCTGCTGTGAAGTGCCTTCCTGCTCAACACGTTCAGTCTTGCTGCAGAACAACTGTCCTGACACCTACCCAGCAGTAGGCAGAGAAGGGCTGGAGAAATGCTCTCTGGAGCCTGACCTGATTCAGTGCTCTGTGTGTGTGCTAGGGACTACCGCCCCATCCCCGAGCTGGACGTCTATGAAGCAGAGGGCCTGGCCTTGGATGATGAAGATGTGGAGGAGCTGACTGCCAGCCAGCGGGAAGCCGCAGAGCGAGAAATGAGGCAGCGAGATCGCGAGCTGGAGCAGGGCATGGGCCGCATGAGGAGGGGGCTGCTTTACGGTAGGTGCAGATGAGCCAAGTGGGCTGCTGATCCCCATGTGGCTGATGGTAAGCCGGCCCTTGTGGGGAAGCTGGGCTCTCACCCTCAGAGTAGCAGAGGAGTCCCTAGAGCTCCAGTGTATTTAGGATCTTAGTGAAATCTCTGGCTGTGACCTTGGCTGGACTCCCCAGCGCATGATCCCTTTGATTTGGGCTTTGTAGGAGCTCATTTGGTGTGTTCTGCTTTTGCATTTGCAGCTGAAACAAAGTCAGGATCCTGGGCCTGTATCAAGGGTTTGGGATTCTGTTGAGTGTATGCTGTGGAGTTTGTTGGTGTTGGTGTTCCTATAGAGATTTTTGTGGGCTGGATGGGAGGGCCTTTGATGCACTTGGAAGCCCATTCCTTGGCCTTCCACCCACAGTGTGTTAATGGACATGACCATGGGCTGTTGCATACAAATCTTATTCACCCCTATAAAGCATTTGACTATGTTGTGGAAGACGCAGAAGCCAGGCTAGAAGTGGATTTAGGCTGGGCCTGGGGTGGTTCTTGGTTTGTATCCCAGGCTCCGACCTCTTTGCTTCTACAGCCTGTGCAATCCCACCATGACTAATCCAAAGAGTGGGAATGGGATCCCAACTCTTTAACATTTTTTCCTCCCAACCGTTAGATAGTGATGATGAAGACGAAGACCGTCCTTCACGGAAGAGGCGGCTGGCGGAACGGGCTGCTGACGGCGTGGAAGAGGAAGATGAAGACATGATTGAGAGCATTGAGAATCTGGAAGACATGAAAGGGCATTCGGTGAGGGAGTGGGTTTCTATGGCAGCTCCCCGGCTTGAGATCTACCACCGCTTCAAGAACTTCTTGAAGACCCATGTGGATGACCATGGGCACAATGTCTTCAAGGAGAGGATCAGTGACATGTGCAAAGGTAGGGCTGAGTGATTAGAGGCTCTCTCCTCTTTATGTGGGTCACGGTACTTTTGCAGTGATCCAGTCCATAGGTGGATTTTTTTCTGCCTTCCCTGTTTGTCTCAGACATTGAGTCAGCACTTTAAGAAACTCTGATGCTGATGGAGATAAATGAATAATGAAAACATGTCTACTATCTTCTTTGATTCTGGCTGACTAATTAGAAGGCCCCTGGCGTCTGCTACTCATTAATATTCATATCGTAGAAATGCTAGCAAAAGACTATGTGGGGCAGCAGACAGTGGTCTGCAAACTTGCAATCTGAACGAGACAACAATTGCTTGCTGTCTGTGCTGGTTACTTTCTCACACTGGAAACTGGATTATCCAGCGAGGGGAGACAAATAGACCTTGTGACTTTGAAAACCGTGTCAGTGTTGCAGCCTTGTATTCTGACTAGGCACTGCCAGAAGAAGGAATCATTCAGGCTGTCATTGATAAATTTTAAAAGCAGAAATTGTCACATCTAGGAATGGCTTATGTAACTGCAGTTGTTCTTATTTCTTTATATTGAGGCAGAAGCTCCAGAAACTTGAGTAGTAGATCAGGGTCAGTGTTATACAGCTAGGAAATAAAAGGCATTTGTCTTGTCCCTTTCCAGGAACGTAAGACACAGAAGGTTTTTTGCCAGCCATTCAGCGTAGCTCCTATTAACTTCTGTTTCCTGGAGGTCTGTGAGAGAGTTGTGTGTTGGGCTGAGGCTTTTGAATCTCAGGAACACTGAGCCTGGGAAGTATCTGTGTGGAACTGGAGAGAAGCAATCACAAATTTGGTACCGATGAAGAATTTGTCAAGAGAAATAATTAAAAAGAGTTTTCTCCCGTTTTCAAATTGTTGACTTCTAAATGTTTTTCAGGGAAGGTGCAGACATCTGCAACTGTAGCCTGCAGGATACAGGCTTGTCTTCTGGCTGTCTTTGCAGACTCCTTGAGGAGTGAGCAGGTTGAAAATACAATTCACCCCATCTTTTTCTTAAGAGAACAGAGAGAGTCTGGTGGTGAACTATGAGGATCTGGCAGCCCAGGAACATGTCCTTGCCTACTTTCTGCCTGAGGCACCGGCAGAAATGCTGAAGATCTTTGATGAAGCAGCCAAGGAAGTGGTGTTGGCCATGTACCCCAAATATGATCGTATTGCTCAGGAGATCCATGTCCGTATCTCCCACCTCCCTCTGGTGGAAGAGTTGCGGTCACTCAGGTGAGTAGCAGAATTACCAGCAGTGGCTGTGGGGCCTGCAGCAGGCTCTGGGGTGCTCAGCAGAACTAGTCTGCGAGCTAAAGCTCTGGATAAGTCCAACAGGATGACTGAGCTTATTACAGAAACCAAGTCAGATTAAGGATGAACTTCTGATGTCCCCACAGGTAAAACACAAACCCTGCGAGAAAACTCCTACTGATAACTGTTTCTTACTGGGCCTTTGGGAGTTGTGCCTTGTAGCGAGAATATTTCTGTAGCATGTTCTACCTTCTGTGCCCTGCAGGCATCCAGCATCTCTCTTGTCTTTCCTCAGGCAACTGCACTTGAATCAGTTAATCCGGACCAGCGGAGTGGTGACAAGTTGCACAGGGGTCCTGCCGCAGCTCAGCATGGTCAAATACAACTGCAGCAAGTGCAGCTTCATCCTGGGACCCTTTTTCCAGTCCCAGAACCAGGAGGTGAAACCTGGTTCCTGTCCAGAGTGTCAGTCACTTGGCCCCTTTGAAATCAACATGGAAGAGGTAAGAGATGTGCTTGCCTGGATGGGGCTGTCTGCTCGTCTTGCCCAGGCTGCTACACTGCCTCTTCCTCCCAGCCCTGCCTTGCCTCCCACTCTTTGAACAGGCTTAGTGCTGGGAGGAGGGGTCTACAGCTATATCCAGGGGTCTGTGAAGATAAATCTTGTCTATTTGAGCTCTTGACCTGAATCTGCCCAATTCAGCAGCCAAAAGTCATTTACTGCCTCATCGTAAGTGTTTGGGCTGAATCTTTTGCCGCAGTCATCTCTGTGGTACAGTTACCTACCCACATTGTAAAATGCAGGCAGACTGTCCAGCTCTCCTCCTTCCCAAGTTAGGTCAGTATTTCACAATCTGCCAGCTAAGGGAGCTAGAGGACAGTAGCAAAATCACAGATGCTGAGCTTCTGACTTTCATTCTTTGCTTTGTTATCTTTAACCATCACAAGTGGAGCATCCTCCTAGGAACTGTTCCAGTATTTGGGTGGACAAACACTGTGGTGGCTGAAACACAGTGGTGAGATGTGGCAAAGTGCTTTCCTGTCCCCATTGTTGCCTATCGCATCTGGGAATTGCTCCTTGCAACCTCCATCCTCCTGTGCACGTAGTTTTCTAACCAAAGTATAGTAAATCTTTGAGTGGACCTTCTCTGGTGAGGTGCCTTTGAAAAGCGGTGGCCATGCTGATGCCTGCCAGACTTGCTGGCTGACTTTTATTTTGTTGCTGCAGACAGTCTATCAGAACTACCAGCGCATCAAAATCCAGGAGAGCCCTGGGAAGGTAGCTGCCGGCAGGCTGCCCCGCTCCAAGGATGCCATTCTGCTCGCCGATCTGGTTGACAGCTGCAAGCCAGGGGATGAGATTGTGAGTACATTGTTGAACTCAAGTACGGGGTGAGCACAGAGCACTTGTAAACTCTGACAATGACATCATGAGGATACCTGTGGGGATGTGGGGAGGGATTGCCCTCAGATGCATTTGGGCAGCTACTTTTGAGAGTGGTAAAATGGAGTGGGGCCTGTTTTGTACTGTGCAAGCACTGACCATCTCCTGGTTCCCAGGAGCTAACAGGGATCTACCACAACAACTATGACGGCTCCTTGAACACCGCCAACGGTTTCCCAGTGTTCGCAACTGTGATTCTGGCCAACCACATTGCTAAGAAGGACAACAAGCTGGCTGTTGGAGAACTGACTGATGAAGATGTGAAAGTGATTGTGGGTCTGTCCAAGGATGAGCAAATTGGGGAGAAGGTGGGTCAGCCTCAGACATCCCTTCTTTTCCTGTCGGTAGCTTGCCATCACCTGGCAGCTGGATCAGAAAGTGACGAAAGGTGTTAGCTTTTAGAAACTTTTAGAAATCCCAGTTCCTTCTGAATGGTTTTCTGGTCTTCTGTAGCTCTCAGACAGCTGTTGATGACAGTGAGTTATAGGAGGGAAGTAATTAAGAAACTTTCCTTGAACTTTTAGAGGTCAGATTTTCTGTTTCTCCCTTTCCTTCCCTGAGTCTTCTACATCACAACAGGGCTTGAAGAGAGACACTGAGAGACACTCAGACACTGCTTATATCTGATCATTGTTTTCTCCCCCCATATCTTGAAAGCAAAATGGGGGAAGTGTTCTGAGGGGCCAATGCTTATGTCTCCATCCCCATAAGGGGATGTTGTTACTTAGCTTAAGCTGTAGTAGAGATCTTAGCTTTGCTTCTCTCTGCATGCTAAGACCCAAATCCAATACTTGAAAGAATGAAGCTCCTGGATTGGTGCATGTTCAACCTTGCTTGGAGTGAAGTTTAAGCTCTGTAATAGGGGGACTTCACTCTTTTGCCTTGGTCATGCTGTTTTGATATTGACTGCAGTTCCCAGTGGGTGGAGGAGCTTCAGTTGAGCTGGGACCGTTTTAACATCAGTAGTCTCTAGCATCAGGCTACTATCAGGCTACCCTTGAGAAAATAAGCTGGTTGTTCCTAATATTTGACCGTGATGAAAATTTACGTGCGGCATAGACCATCCAACTACTATCACGTGCAGTGAGTAAGTCTCAAATCAAGGTCTCCTGCTTTGCAACGGCTGATAACAGCCACTGCGGTGTGCTTTCTGTACCACAGGAGTGTGGAGGCAGTGACAGCAGCTTCCAGCGCCAGACTACACAATCTGCCATGCCCCAACAGCACCATTTTTGTGAATCACCTTTAGGGGACTGTGGGTGGGTAGTTAACCTTTGAAAAAGTCCCCTCACCATGGCAAATAAAAGACTCTCCAATGGCAGCAGTATTCTAGGGTTAACCATAGATACAGCCCCTTGCTGATTTTCATGCCAAATTCTGTCCAGACTGGAAAATGGTATTGCCTGGACAACTTCTCTGGTTTTCCTTTCAGATTTTTGCCAGCATTGCTCCATCTATTTATGGGCATGAAGATATCAAGAGGGGCTTGGCGTTAGCTCTCTTCGGTGGAGAGCCCAAAAACCCAGGTGGGTGTCACTTGTGTCACTTGGTTCTTCACTCAGCTGAAAGCAAATGGATCTGGATTTGTCTCCGCTGTTGCAAAGAGAGTGGTTAGAGCTGTCTGTGTGTCTTGGTGACAGATGAGGTAACAGACTGAGGGATATCTGTGATGGAAATGGCTGCTTTTATCACGTTGAAAACTCTGGTGTGACAGTAGAAACGCTAAGACTGAAAACAGCTCCTGCTGCAAAGCTGGGCAAGTTTTATCCCTCCTCCTCTAGGAGGTTGTGTTTGATGCCCCTTCAGAGGTCTGACCTTTTGGTGTCCTGATTTGTTATCATCTCCTTTTTAGAAGGATGTATTCAGCAAGGTTAGAAATGTTGTTTTACACATGTGACCACCTCCAAAGCTGACTTTCTTTTTCCCTCAACTTCCCTGTAAAGTGGTTTCCCTCCTACTCTTTGCCTTCCCTTCAGCTTTGTGCTGTTCGGGGCAGGGTTGCTGTCAAGCCGTGCACTCAAGTGCCAACATGTCTCTGCCATTACTATTACAGGTGGCAAACACAAAGTCCGTGGTGACATCAACGTGCTTCTGTGCGGAGATCCCGGTACTGCAAAATCACAGTTTCTTAAATACATTGAGAAGGCGTCTAGCAGAGCAATCTTCACCACTGGCCAGGGTGCTTCTGCTGTAGGTCTTACAGCCTATGTCCAGAGGCACCCGGTCAGCAAGGAGTGGACTTTGGAGGCAGGAGCACTGGTTCTGGCTGACAGAGGTGTCTGCCTGATCGACGAATTTGACAAGGTGAGGCCTGGTTTCATTTCTGTGGAAGGATTAGCTCTGGAGGGACTGCTGTAACCTCTGCAATGAGGAGACGCGTTAACTCATGGTGCCATCTCCCTGGCAAGCTGACCAAGACTCTTGCAGTTAGTGTAGCCCCTTACTGGCCCTCAGTGCAGTTTGCAACTTTTTCAGAGTGTCAGGAGCTGATTCCCCTTGGTGTGGTGCACAATGGGGATAGACACAGATGCAGTTTAAGTCATTCTTGCTTTCTTATAGATGAATGATCAAGACAGGACCAGCATCCATGAAGCCATGGAGCAGCAAAGCATTTCCATTTCCAAAGCAGGCATTGTCACTTCCTTGCAAGCCCGCTGCACTGTTATTGCTGCTGCTAATCCCATAGGTAAGTGCTGAGAGACCACAGGGTCATCTCAGACCTCCAGCATGAGTGCTGCTGTCATGAGAACTGTGGTGCAGCTTCCCCTCCCTCTGCCTGGTTTCCCCACATCAAGTAAGCAGTAAAGTCTCTCTGTGCAGGAGGTCTATGCTTGCTTCAAAGCTTCAGCCCTGGAGCCTGTGTTTGAATTTGAGGTTTGTCTCTATGATCTAGGTGGGCGATATGACCCATCGTTAACTTTCTCGGAGAACGTAGACCTGACAGAGCCCATCATCTCTCGATTCGATATCCTGTGCGTGGTGAGAGACACAGTGGACCCTGTGCAGGTACAAGCTGTGCTGTGAATCTAAGGTTGTGCTGGGTTTGTGATGCTGCTATTGGGATGCTCGGCTGCAGTTGCCCACTGGGGTTTGCTATCCAGTGAGTGTCTTCAGTGTCTATTCCACTCCTCTCTTGTAGGATGAAATGCTTGCCCGGTTCGTTGTTGGCAGCCATGTCAAGCACCACCCAGGTAGCAAGGAGGCAGTGAATGGGGATGCCAATGAGGTCATTCTTCCCAACACATACGGGGTTGAACCCATTCCCCAGGAGATCCTGAGGAAATACATCATCTATGCCAAAGACAAAGTCCACCCCAAACTCAACCAGATGGACCAGGACAAGGTGGCCCGGATGTACAGTGACCTCAGGAAAGAGTCTATGGTGAGAATACTGAGGAAAGGGGGGGAAGAAGTATCTAGACTGCAAATCAGCCTGAGACTGCTCCAGCATATGTTGACACATTCTTGCCATTCCTGTCACAAGAGTCTGTGCCACTGTTTTGTGAGAGACAGGCAGATCCTGCAGTGTCTGCTGAACAGATGATCCTTCATCTAAATGCAGTCTTGTCTGTTGGTGATCTGTGGACTGAAGGACTGGACACATGTACTAGTGCCTGTCAGGGCAAAGTCTTCTTACTGTCACCCAGTCTGGCAGGCCCACAGGAGATATTTGGATTCACTCAGACCCATATGCTCCTGGTACATTTCAGGGAGCTGTTCTGTGCAGAAATGCCCTTCTCTTTTGTCTGTGGGATCTTTCAGGCACATTTCATGCTTTCCAAGTGGAAGAGGAATTTGTTGAGGTCAGAGGGAGAGTTATGGAGCTTGGGAAAACTTTATCTTTTCTTTTTTAATTGGCTTTTTGTTTCTTTAACTCCTAGAAGTTGCTGGGGGAAACAGCATTGCTGTTCCTGGAAAGGCACAAAACAGTGGCAAAGAAGGGACCCTACGTAGCATCCCCTTGCACCCTGCTGAATTAAAACGTTGAACAGGGGAGCCTGTACCGCTCTGTGCAGAGCGTGCCAGCAGGTGGCAGAGCCTCCTTAGCCTGAGACAGTTCTCGGGTCCAGGAGCAGCTCCCTCCAGAGTGAAGTAGGTCCTGGGCCAGAAGCTACCTGTCTTGTCCCATGTCTTTTATCCTTCAGTAATGAGTTGCCTCCTCCTCTGCCCCCTTAGGCAACCGGCAGCATCCCCATCACAGTGCGTCACATTGAGTCCATGATCCGGATGGCAGAGGCTCATGCCCGCATGCACCTGCGGGACTATGTGGTGGAAGATGATGTCAACATGGCTATCCGGGTCATGCTGGAGAGCTTCATTGACACGCAGAAGTTCAGCGTCATGAGGAGTATGCGCAAGGTGGGCAGCGGCTGAGCTGAGGGCTGTAGCTGCACTCCAGACCCTGTGGGTTCAACTGCAGCCTCCTTGCACTGCCCTGGCTGCGAGAGGACACTCTTCCATGTGCTGCAGGGCTCTGTCCTGCAGAGTTGGGCGCTGAGCCTGTGTAAATGGAGTACTGTGAGTCTGAGGGCACTGCTACATGACTGCCCTTTGTTAGTCTGTGGTGGAGCAATGTTTTTGTTGGGGCTGAGAAGGAAGTGTGCCCCAAGCCTCTGTATTGAAAGCACTGCTGCATCTCTCTTTTTTGACACCTTCCCTGGTATTTTGGCACAGGACTCCCACTGCTGCTGCTGCCAGGTGATCGAGCCCATGCAGGCAGTTAGTTTCTTAGCGTTTTTTTCTAGGGCTGCTCAGGGGACAGTTAACCACAGGGCAGCACTCACTGGGGTTTCGTGCACAGTCTGCCCTTTTCTCTGAGTGGCAGGGGCTGGCTCCGAACAGGTCTTGGCTGGCCACTCTGGCATTTATCCACTCGGAGTGTCTGCCCTCAGTCTGGACGACTCGTGGCCTCTTTCTTCGGCTGCAAGCAGCCAGCCAAGTGCGAGTGTCTGCTGGGGAGACATAGGACAGTCTGGGTTAAGGGAAGCTGCTTTGCACCTTCCCCAGGGCCAATTCTCCCACGACTGCTTCCCCCACAGGCAGCACACCTCCACAGCAGTGCGCTGCCAGCCCCTGAGAGGCTCCAGGGCACCTCCAGACATTTTTAATGGGTGTAAAAGCAGCTGGCAAGACGAGTGTCGTTGCTGTCACAGGGCTGTGTTTTAACTGCATGTGCAGGTGGCAGCTTGGCAAGGTCAAAGTCCCTTAAGAGACACTGCGGGTGCAGGTGACAGTGGTGTCATTTGGTTCCCCTTGTGCTCCATGGGATGAGGGGGCTGGTTGGTGTTGGGCATGGGAGACCTGCAGTGCATCACTTGGTTCCTGACCCTCTCGGCTCATCTCATCCTGCCTCCCAGACGTTCTCCCGCTACCTTTCATTCAAACGAGATAACAACGAGCTGCTGCTGTTCATCCTGAAGCAGCTGGTTGCAGAGCAGGTGATGTACCAGAGAAACCGCTATGGGGCCCAGCAAGACACCATAGAAGTCCCAGAGAAGGACCTGGTGGATAAGGTATGGGCTTATCGCAACAAGTCTTCTCTGGGGTCCTTTCCTGCTCTCTCTCTGCAGCCCCAGAACCAGAGGTGCTCTCAGACTTGTAACGTCCCTTCCTGAGTTATGGTACCAGAAAAAAAATGGTGTTAATTTAACCCAGAATCAGGGCTGTCTCATCTCTATCTGCTCCTCTCTGGGAGTGACAAATTCTTCCCCCTCAGTTGTCATGCAACCCCATAAAGCTTTGAGGTTGGAGTGGTAAATCCTGCAGTACGGATGGTGCTTTGCAGGTAAATGAGGACACAAGTTCCCTGGCACCTGCATTTGAAGAAGGAATGAGCAGAAAAATCTCTGTTTGTATGAACTTTCCCAATCCCTCCTGAGGCTCACCTTCCTCTTACTTAATGCATCTTCATCCTGGTCCAGGGGCTGCATTTCTGGCTCTGCCTGTGCAAAGCATTGACCTTGCTTGGCACTAAAGCGGTATTTGATTCCTGAGTTGCTGCTTTTCTGCTCCTTCCATCAAATGTGCAAAGTAACTACTTCCAGAGCCACCAGCTTGGTGCTGCTGGTTAGACCACCCCCAGTCAGAGGTCTCCTGCAAAACTGTCTCCTGCTGGGTGAGGTATTAGTGTCTTTTGGATAGTAGTTACATTCTAGCTGTAGTGGAAGTAAAAGGATGAGTTGAGAGCAGGCAGATGCTGAGCCAGCATCCTCTCTTTGCCCAGCACAGCTCTGCCGATGTTCCTTTCCTCCTGACCTGCAGTCTCCCCTGCTGCTGCAGTTCTGGTTCCTGCTGAGCAGAGCAGAGATTGCTGACTGTCTAATTTTATGCGTCCTTTGCTATGGTGGAAAACCACATGGTTCTTTTTTTTTTTTTATAAACATTTACCTCTCCCCTCCCTCCTCCTCCTCCTCCCAGGCTCGGCAGATCAACATCCACAACCTCTCTGCCTTCTACGACAGTGAGGTGTTCAAGATGAACCGGTTCAGCCGGGATGTGAAGCGGAAGGTGATTGTCCAGCAGTTCTGAGGCTGGAAGCAGAGTTATGGCCACGTGCTCCTGTGAGACAAAACCTGCATCTTGCATCCCTCCCAGGAATGATACAGAGATCACAATCCAGCGGGACTAAGCTGCACATTCTCTTGCTTGCTTTGTGCCTTATGGATTAAGGGAGCGCTGAGCTGCTGAAGATCTTGTAAATAGAACAGAGTTAAGTAGTTAAATGCCCAGCCAAGTCTGTTTAGCAACTTCGTTCACTGTTTTGCCTTGTAGCTAAGCACAACAGGGAGAGAATTGCTAGCCACGTAGATGGCATGTTTGCTGTTTGTTTGTCACTAGTTGTTACGGGCTCATCTGCAGGAGAGACTGAGTGGGAGCATTCGAAAAGCATTTGTCTGCCTTATCCACGGCCCTTGGATTGCAAGCACCCTAAGGGATTCTCTTTTCCCATCTCTGGCGACTGTGCAGCCTGCTGGGTGATAATTGAGACTGCTTTCAACTCTCCATGAACCAGCCAGCCGCTCCACTCCAGGCCTTTATGCCTGACACTTGACATTTCCCCAGGTGCTCACATGGGTTGACCTTGTGCTTGGTTTCTGCAAGGGAGGGAGGGGAGGAGAGGAAGATGAGAACTGAAATAAAACATAACTATTTCTAATATTAGTGGTGATGTGTGTGGGCAGTGAAGGCTCCTTCAGTACATGCTGGGGCAGTGTCCAGAAGCCTTAGGGAAGGGGCTTCCTCTGCCTTACCGAGTGTTACCTCTGTGCAGCTGTTGGCAGATGTGAATTTATGGCTGGATCGAAGGACTGACACCTAAACTGAATACCTTCTCACACCCTTCTGTTGAGGGTGAAGTACCCATGGTGCTGGTTTGGGGAGGAGCAATGGAGGAGCCCCGACCTGGAGGTGTTCAGGGAGGCCAGGATGGGGTCTGTGTTCACATGCAATTTTCTTACCGTGCGTGTTTTGAATACATTTGTTTTTCAATACTTTTGTGTTTCCTCCTCTTTTGGGAACTCCTGCAGCCATGTGGGGAAGGAACTGCAGCCATATGGGGAAGGAAGAGCATAAGTGAGCTACCTGGATGCTGGCCCAGCTGCAGTTTGTGGGGCTGGGATTGGGTACAAACAAGTCCCATGCTTGCTCTTCAGGTCAGTAGGGACTGCCAGTGCTGGTCTCAGCTATTGTACATCTTCACCTTGGATAGACATCAGGACACGGTTGTCCACAGGAGTGTCATGAGCACTGCCTTTCCCACCAAGGGCCTGCCTGCAGTGGCTCTTTCCCTGTCTTGCCTCCTTATCAGAGCACTGACCCTCTGTAGGACTCTCTCCTGTAAACGTTTGTTATCACCTTGAGACTGTCTCATCACAGTACATATCTCCCACCTCCCTTCTTTTCCGACTCCTGGGTTAGACAGCCTTGATCTCACGGCTTGCCTCCCACTTAGATTCCAGTCTGGGAGAAGCAGTAAACCCTCTCCAAGACGCAGCTGAGGTCTGTAGTGAATGTGCTTAGCCTGGCCAGATTTACGGGACCGTAAGGCATCTCCAGCCTCCTCCCGCCTGTGCTCGAGAGAATTTGTAAGCTGGCTGCTGCAGTTCTGTGCTGGCCAAGCAGACGTGTCCCTGGCTGTCAACACTGTGGGGTTTGTCATGGTGATGCGCGTGCGTGTGTGTCCTCTCAGCCTGGTTGTTACTCGGGAGCTAGCAGTGCTTGAACCCTGCTGGGGGCTTAGCACATGACTCTCAGCCTGAAACTGGCTCGGCGTGTTGCCTTTTCTGTTTGCCAGCTCCCTCCTGTGTATTTGTTTAACTGTTTTGGCTGTTTTTTTCCCTTCCCACTGGGTCTCTGTCTACCAGGGCTTTCCGCAGGCAGCCCGTAGAGACACTTCCCTGGGATGCCTTCCCTGCCTGAGCTAGCACTTTGCCCCCTGAATGTGTGTGCCCAGGTCAGGTGTGCGCTGGGGATGGTAGAGCTGCTGTGTGCCTGGAACCGCGTGGTGAGGCCCCGCGTGGTTCCTCAGGGCTGGGCACAGAGCTCTTAGCACCTCACCTCCTAATGCCAGGGGCCATGGGCAGAGGCCATCCCTGGGGACAGCAACTGCCAGCACTTGCAAGCTGTGCCCAGCTTTGTGGGAACCCACATACCTTGCCGGGGAAGGTGCTGGCCCTGAGGCAGCAAAACCAGCAGTGACGAGGGATGCGACAAGCTTTTCCAGCAAACTGGTGTGTCCTGGGGTGAATGCTGGGTGTGGGAGGAGAAAGAGGCTTTGTGCTGCACTGGGGAAATACAAAACACTTCCTAGACACTTGCAACCTTGTGAAGCCTCTGCTGTGCCAGTAGTGACCTACACAGAGTTAAATACATGGCCGAGCATGTCATCTCAAACCATGAGAGAATACACGGGAACGGAGTAGGACTCCTGATTTTCCCAGCTCCTTGCCCTGCTGCTGGACAGAGCTGTTGACAGTCACCCTTCAGTTTTGTCCTACAACTTGCTTCTGCCTCCCATGCTCTGGTCCCACCTCACTTGGCACACAGTGTGAGCAGTGGCAACAGAGAGATGCCATTGTTGGAGTCACTTATTTGTCACTTTGCTTGCTCTGCCTCCTCCCGAATCCTCACTACAAAGGCAGTTATGCCCTCCCACCTTGTGTTGCCAGCATCCAGCAGAGCAATGAATTCTTGCAGCTGCGCCCTTGCTAATGTTGGCATCAGCCGCTCAGTGGAGTGTTAATGCTGGTCTGAAGGCATGTTCCTCCTCTCACGGCCACTGAGCTTTTCAGGTTCCCTGGAGCAAGCTTTGGCTGTTGACAGCATCAGGTGTCTTGTCTGGACAGGGGTGTGGACAGGGGTGAAAACAGATGCTGCTTTGAACAGGGACTACCTTGCCAGGGGGCATGTTCCAGCCGAACATAGCAAGGATTTTACTGCAGGGCTCTGGAGATCAGCAAGCCAAGCTGCGCTCTCATGAAAGGAGGAGTTGCTCCCCTGACAACCTTGAATTTAGCCAAGCTCGAGCACTTGGCTTCTCGCTGCTGTGATTCAAACATCGCACAGTGCCTCTAACAACCTGGGGCAAAAGCCCCAGTCTTGGGGAGATGAGGTTTGTCCCCAACAGGCTGTGCCTAGGCTCAGATGGAAGGTGATGACGGTGCTCCTTGCAAAGCAGACAGGGCTTTGTGAAGCCAGGCAGTGTCCCTTCGAGCAGCCATTCCCCCCCTTGTGATTGTGGCTGCTGGCAAATACTGGGTGAGACAGGCTTGGAACAGCATCTCGATTTGAAAAGGGCACGATGGGCCAGATCCAGTTTAATTTGAACATGCTGTTTGCACACTCCTGAGGGAACAGCATGGTGCTCTGCATTTCATAAAAAGCTGTTTGACCTTAGCCCAGCACAGAGCATACATACACACACACACATACAAACTGTGCATACGTGCCTGCTTGGGGTACATGAGCCGGTGCCTGGAGATAATCAGCTAACACATGAGGGTATGTGATCTGGGAAAGGGGGGGAAACAAGCCCCCTCTCCTTCCTGCAAGCTCTTTCCTACCTACTGACAGGGTTTACAGTCTTGATAGCTTCTGCCTTTATTGTGATCATAAACCAACACACTACATCTGCAGGTCCTGGGTTGTATCCAGTGTGCTAATGGCTGTTTCTGAGTCTGCTTGTCAAATAGCAGATGCCCCTTGAGCAGGGGAAGTCCTATCTCCAGTAATACTTTTTTTTTCGCCTCAAATTAATGCCAAAGCCACTTAGAAAAATTAGCATATGCAGCATTTCTGGACCAGCAGTGTTTCACTTTCTCCCATGCTAGACTTTGGCTGGAACATACTCTGTCCATCTCCTGTATGCTTACTAAAGAGCTGTCTGGAAACCGGTTGACAAGAACTTTCCCAGTGTAACTGTGCTCAAGATGTAGGAGTTGTGTTGGATGGTGTCATCTTCCTGTCCTAGAGGATGCCACCAGCTGCAGTTCAACCAGGAGGACCACTTCATGTGCCTATGGCTCTGTCCTTGTTGACCTCAACTGACCTGACTACCTGAACTCCAGCATGTGATCGCTGAGCTGTGAAGACAGTATGGGAATACATTTACAGATGTGTATCTACAGGTACAGATGAGTCACTGCAGACAGCTACCCCTTGTGCCATGCTGCAGGGAGGATGCACTCTGAACTTCCTAGTATTTTTCCATCTCCTAAAATACTTTTCCACTTAACAAGGCAGAGCCAAAATTGGATCAGGCTTCTGCTGTATTTTGCATCTATTATGCAGTTCTTGCTGCCATGACTGATTTAATGTCTCCATTATCACAGACTACTGGCCTGCCAACAACTCCAGCCATCCAGCATGCTCCTTGGCCACAACTAAAGGTCTGTGAGGAGCCTTGAGACACTGCTGAGCACTGCATCTTCAGAGCAAACACTCCTTGGAAGGGGGTCATGCCTGTTTCTGCTCATCTTACAAGTCACTTCCCTCTAAAGGCAAGCTGTGGGGGAAACCAAAGGGAGGTGCCAAGTTTCTTCTCTGGGTTATCTAGTGCTCGAGGAGATCTGAGAGTAACTGCCCTGTGTGAAAGATAATGAAGAGCTTCAGTCCCATCAAACCACATGGAAACACACATGTGGAAATGCCAGTAGTCCCCATAAGCCAGTGCATGGCTCTCCTTAGAGCCAACAGACACCAGCCCTCTTCAGACACAGGCTGCTCCCTCTGCTCTGATGACACCTGCATCCCAGCTTAGCCAGCTGTTAAGGAACCAGAAGTTTCTCTGCAGATAACATTAGGATTTTCAGTTTGGCAAGGAAAGGTATAAAGCCTCTCTAGGTTCTTAACCCGTGAGGATACTTTGCTCATTGAGAAGTAGAAACTCCCCTCCAACTTCTCAAATCACTGTGCAAGGAAAGAAACTTGTATTGTCAGGGCCCTGGAGGGTACTGATAGGCCTTAATTGCCCTAACCAGCTCACCTGGGACCTCTACCCACCTCTGGCCCAGGTGCTCTATTTAAGCTCAGTGTGGGGGCCTCAGTGCCTGCCTAAGCTAGGAGTACTGGTTTGCTGTGGTTAGTCACAGTTTCTGTTGTTTTGGACTGTGACCCATAGACTGCCTTCCTGACCTGACCTTGGCCCTCTTCTACTACTATGGAGCTGCCAAGTGATGGTGTCTGACCATGGCTGTCATCAGCAGACCTTGATTCTGACTCTGGCCTACGGACTGGCTTCCTGGGTGGATGTTAGATTGACTTCATCACCATGAGCTTCTCTGAGGATCTGGATTCCTGGCTGCTATCCCTGAGCTGTCCTGCTCATCTCCTTGGGTACCGGGGGGCCCTCTCCTCCTGGCTGTGACTTTGCTTAGCTCTCTGGTGTGTGCTCCTTAAACCCTGCGTTGTGCAAGGGCCTGGCAATCGTTCATTTGGACTCAGGTTGTGCCTCTAAAACAGGCAGAGTTAAGACCAAACCTCCTGCACCTTGTGATCAACCTCCTGGCTCTACTGGGCTCTACCCTGCGTATCCTTCTGCCCCAGTAAAAAGCTTCCGAAGGTGTGAGGTTTCCCTGCCCTCATGACATCTATTTTTCTGCATTTCTGCAGAGTTTCTGTCCCTTGCAGAAAAGCATTTGGTCTCTGCTTAGGATCTGAGATGATGAGCTCAATGCAGAGATAAGGGGGTTCTCCAAGCTGTGCTGTACAGAAGCCCAGCTTAAATGATGTGAATAATCCATGAGAGATGTAGTCCTTTCTGGCTGGGAGCTCAGCAGTCACCCCTCATGCAAGTGGAAGGCTGTGACCATCCCTCTGCCCGTTAGCTCCAACAGAGCACTGTGACTGGGTTGCTATTCCTCAGGAGTGAGAAGCCCAGTCCCCTGGGCTATGAGGGAACCTGCATGAGCTTTCAGCTGGAGAGCCGTCTGCTTCCTTGCCCCAGGTGGCTCTGTTAAAGGTTATTCTGGCCCCTTAATCAAATTCAATATAGCTTTGTTTTCCTCTGCCCTCTAGAAATCTGCTGAGGTTTGCTGTCGGAGCCTGCTGCAGGAGAATGGCACAGCTATTAATGCAGCAATCAACTCCACTTTAGTGAGGAGAGAAATGTAAAGCTTTGGGGATGGGAGGCAGCAGGGGCACGTGAAAACTGGAAAAGTAAAGCATAACTTGCTTGCTCTTCCACTGCGCCTTACAGCAGGGGATGGGAAACAGGCAGGGCTGGTAACAGCACTGTCCCCCAGGTGGGTGGCGTGCCCTCCCCTGAGGGGAGCAAGCCGATGCAGAGAGATGAAGAAAGGCTCGAAGTGATACAGAAAATCTCGCTCCTGGGCTCCGAATAGAGCAGATTCTGTTCCCTTCTAATTACAGCGTATCCTCGAAGGCATTAATTGCTCCAGGTCACTCCTCTTGAAGTGTTTATTATACGTCTTCCCCAGCAGGATTTTGGATGAGAGCAGAAAATGTGCATTTTGCCCAGAGAATGGCTGTGTGCCTGGGCTGTGCAAGAATAGAGCGGGTACCCGCCCCTGCCTGGTACAGTCAAAATGTTTCACAGTGTCCCAGCATTAAAAAGGCTAAGTCAGCAAATAAGCTTATATAAAGCTTGTCGGAGGCTCTGAAGTAAATTCACGTATGCTGGAACAAGGGAGAGGTTTAATCTTTCCTTGTGCCTAAGGAAGGAGGGGCAGGGGAATTCTCAAACTTTCCTCTCCGGGGGGGATGAGATGCCAAAATTGCTGCACAGCTTCATAGAAGCTGGGGTTAAATCGCATGGCGTGCCACAGGCCTGCTGTGTCACCCAATCTCTGTCCCGAAGAGCCAGCGATCCTAGCCGGGCAAAGTCTGGGAGCAAGTTCTTCCCGTTTGATCTAAGAATGGGCACAGATCACCTTCTGCTGTCCGGACGATTGTCAGTGTGCAAAGGAAGAAGGGTTAAACCTTTTTCCTGCTACCAGTGACATTTTGCATTTTCTAACACTGCAAGAACTTAACATCTGACTGCTTATTTGTTTTGCTTATTGTTTACTTTCTTGCTCTGCTGAGCAAGGGCAATAGATCACTTTCACCCTTGTAGGTGGATTCGGTTTTGCTGTATTTAGGAGAATAAAACATCTCACCAGCATATTTCAAGTTAATGTGTTGCTTTTTTTTTTTAACTGGGGTTTCAAAATAAGTTATGTTTCTGTTGAGATTAGACTTTTTGCTTAATTTCTTTTTAATTAACAAGTCGTAGGCACCAAATTCTTTCCCTTAGCTATCACCTCATCCCTCTACTTCAGTAGTATTTGTTTGCAAGTATCTTGGAACAAAATGTGACCCTTAAATTGAAATCGGAAAGCTGCCTGGATTTCTGGAAGGCAAAAGCTGTTACGGTAACTTACAGGGGGAGATGGCAGAAGAATTCTCAGTTTTGCCAACCTAGAATACACGCTTGCTTTCCAATTCTGCCTAACAGACGTAACTGTGAAATTGAACAATTTTGGAGAAGAACAGAAAAGCATAGATAATGGTAATACCGAGAAAAATTTCTCAACAGCTTTGAAGCAGCTATAAAGAAGCATTTAGTGCAATTGTAAAGCCCTTTTTACCAGTGCTCTGAACATCGGTGGAGAATATACACCAGGTAGGGAAGCTGGAGGAGATCAAATGAGAAATGACAAGCCTTTGACTATAAAGCTGTCAATACCGCAGAGGAGAGCCAAGCCAGCCATACCTATTCCAGGGAGCGTAAAATGAAGACACGAGGGCTGTGCTGGGTTTAAGTTCATGCTGTTTTTAAAGAGAGCTGGCGTTGCCCATCTCTGCTGGCTGTTTTCTGTTCCGCTGGCAGCGCTGACCTGGCTGATCAGTGTTGCCACTAATTTTATTTAATTTTCTTGCCTGAGATGTATCTCTTCCTTTCATACTCCCCCTTCGTTGCTCAGTCTAAGATTGACATATAATGCCAAAATAAATCCGGGGAGCACCACGAGCCTCACAGAAAGTGCGCTCGCTGCCATGCCTGTGTGATTTCCTTCCCTCTGATTCGAGGCTGTGTAATACATGAGGGTGTTTTTGCGCTTTCTTTGATGTGATTAGGCTGTTTCAGACACTGGATTCAGTTTCTAAGATTTGGGAGCTGGATGTGGCAGGGCCAGGAGATCTGAAAGGCTTTTAGTTACCCACTTGTAGTAAGCCACCTGCATGCTAAGACAGCCAAATTACCAGCAGCAAAGTGAAAAATGACAAGAGCATTCATTAACTGCCATGCCTGGACTAGAATCTGAGAGCACTGAAGTGTTTTTATCTCATCTAATGGGTAAGCGACAGCTCGGTAGTTCCTGCTGCATTTCCTGCTCGGCGGGGGCTGGGGGCTGCATTGATTCTGGGATAAAAAGGACTTTCAGAGCACTGGAAGGATGTGGTCCAAAAGAAGCCAAAAGTGGATACTTTGATTCCAGCCTGTTGGCTTTGCCTTGCCGCGTTGGGTAACGGGTGCAGCCAGTCTGTTACCTGCCCTTGTCACTCTCGGGGTAGTGGCTGCATGGGAGCAGATGATGGAAGGGAAGAGCTGGCGAAAAGAGGCAGGCAACTGCACAAAGGGGTGACGTGTGCCAGTGCTGGCCTGGCAGGAGCTGTGAAGGTCGGTATCGATAACACCGAGTACCCTCAGTTGGCTGATTGATGCACTAGGGAGTTCAGCAGACTTTGGTACCGTTCTTTGGTTGTCGAAAACTGGCAAGTTTGTGCCAGAAAAAAATACCATCAATATTTTTTTCAGGAGATTCACTCTTCAACAACAACAACAACAAAAGGTTCAATTCTTACAGAAAGAAAAGACTTCGGAGTATTTTTAATGAACACTTATTTGAGGAATAAGAACGTCTGAATTTAAAATCCGGATCACCTTCAGACCTACGTCCTGTCGTCTCGGCAACATGCTGTAGGGGAGATGAGGAGCACTGGGACCTGGTGCAAAGGTGCTTGGGGAGGCCATGACAGCATGGCTGTCTCCTCACTCAGACCTTGCGGTGTTGGGTTTTAGCATGTCCTGCCCTCCTGCAGTTATGCGACACGAGAAAATTGTTTTGAAACCAAAGAAAAAGGCTCCTAGCCGCTGCTGTTGAGGAAAGCTTGAAAACGTGAGCTGAACAGGAAGGGGCCGATATGTTTTTGGGTCCTTCAGCTTGGAGTCATACCCTGTTTTGCAGATTCCTGATGCTTGGGGCTTGACCAGGTCTCTCGAATATTTGGTGGGGCTGGATCAGGAGCTGCACAGCTCCTCTGAGGGGGCAGAGGCTGGAGGCGGGCGAGAGGGAAGCGGCATGGCTGCAGCTCACCCAGCTGGCGAGAGGGGCTGCGGCACAGGGAGCTGGCGGGCGTTCCTCCTCAGCTGCCGTGGTGTTACTGGACCTGTTGAGCCCTATTTCTTAGACACCTGTCTGACAAAGACCCTGCTTGAGTCATTTACTGTAGTGTCGTGCCCTGAGGCCACTGAAGATGTGTTTAATTTGAAATTGAATGTAATTGGAGCAGTTGACCTCGTTGCTGTAATAATGACTTTCGGCATGATATTCTGCATGTTTCTGTGCTGCGCTGTCCACCAAAACCGAGAACTGCCATAAGAGCTACAAACCCAAGAACTGCTGCACTATAAAATTTGCCTTTTTTTTTTTTTTTTTACAGACACAGCAGTTTGCACAGAAGGGCACAAAGACAGGGGCATCAGTTGAACTAGTATCGCTGTGACAGTCCCAGATATGGTGGTGACGCCCCACAGAACGGTTTCCCCAGCAGGTGTTGGAGCAGCTGTCCCTGCTAGGGCAGAGGCTTCGATGCAGACCCAGCTTCAGATGGCGGCTGCAGCCCTCCAAGCCTCAGGCTGCAGGGAGCGCCTGGGACTTCTCTCTGGTGCCAGGAGAAACGGCCCTCTGTCCTGCAGGAGGTGTGCTCTCTTGGAGGGGCTGTGCCACCAAGTGGAGGAGTTACAGGAGGAAGTGAGGCGCCCGCGCGGCCTCAGAGAAGGTGAAGGAAGACAGGATCTTCTCTGAGACAAAACGGCCCAAAGAGCACCCAATCCCAACTGAAGTAGAGAAGCAGGCAATGTCCACCCCTGGAGAAGGTGACCACCCTCTGGAGAAGGTGAAGGATGGAAGCTTTTGACACCAAGAGGAAGGTTCCCGCTCCTCCTAAGCACTTACAACTACAAAATATGTTCACCAGCCTCAAGGTTGAAGAGGAGCCAGATTTCCACTCTTCAAAGAGTCCCCATAAGTGCTGAGGGAGCTGGCAAGTGTCATTGCAAGGCCACTTTCAATAATCTTTGATTGATCATGGCAACTGGGAGAAGTGCCCAAAGACCTGAAGGAAAGAAAATGTCACTTTTATCTTTATGAAGGGCAAGAAGGAGGACCCAGGGAACTACAGGCCAGTCAGTCTCACCTCTATCCCTGGGAAGGGGGTGGAGCAACTAATCCTGGAAGCTATTTCCAGGGTCACAAACAACAAGAAAATCATCAGGAGTAGTCAGCATGGCTTCCCCAAGCAGGGGGGGAAGTCATGCTTGACCAACTTGATAAAATGACTGGTTTGGTAGATGAGGGAAGAGCAGTGGATATTGTCTACCTGAACTTCAGCAAGGTCTTTGGCACTGTGTCCCGCAACATCCTCAGACAAGCTGTTGAAGTATGGGCTGGATGAGTAGACAGCAGATTGAAAACTGGCTGAATGGCCAGGCCCAGAGGGTGGTGGCACAAAGTCTAGTTGGAGGCCAGTAACTAGCAGTGTACCCCAGGGGTCCATAGTGGGTCCTGTTTAACATCTTCACTAATGGTCTGGATGATGGGGCAGTGTACCCCCAGCTAGTTTGCTGATGACACAAAACTGGGAGGAATGGCTGATAAACCAGAGAGTCAAGCTGCCATCCAGAGGGACCTGGACAGGCTGGAGAAATGGGCTGACAGGAACCTCATGAATTTCAACAAGGCGCTCAAAGTGCACCATTTGGGGAGGAACAATCTCATGCACCAACAGATGCTGGGGTCCACCCAGATGGAAAGCAGCATGGCACCAGGAAAGGACCCGGAGGTAGTGGTAGACACCCAATTGAACATGAGCCAGCCATGTGCCTTTACCACAACGAAGCCTGATGGTATCCTGGGCTGTGTTAGGCACAGTGTTGCCAGCAGGTTGAGGGAGGTGATCCTTCCCATCTACTCAGCGCTGGTGAGGCCACACCTGGAGTGCTGTGCCCGGTGCTGGGCTCCCCAGTGAAAGAGATGTGGACATATTGAAGAGGGTCCAGTGACGGGCCAGAAAGATGATTAAGGGCCTGGAGCATCTCACCTATAAGAAGAGTCTTAGAGAGATGGGACTGTTTTTTAGTCTGGAGAAGAGAAGGCTCAAGGGAGATCTTATCAATGTATATAAACACCTGAAGGGAGGGTGCAAAGAAGATGGAGCCAGGCTCTTTTCAGTGGTGCCCAGTACCAGGACCAGAGGCAATGAGCACAAACTGAAACACAGGAGGTTCCCTCTGAACATCAGGAAACACTTGAGGTTCCCTCTGAACATCAGGAAACACTTTTTTACTGTGAGGATGGCCAAGCGCTGGCACAGGTTGCCCAGAGAGGTTGTGGAGTCTCCAGCCTTGGAGACACTCAAAAGCCGTCTGGTCATGGTCCTGGGCAACCGGCTGTAGGTAACCTGCTTGAGCAGGGGGTTGGACCAGATGCCTCCAGAGGTGGGGAAGTGAAGTTGCCCAGGGGCATAAGTTTTTGCAGGTTATGAAGTGAGGCAGTAGCTGAGGTATGAGGAAGGCACGATGGCTCTGTGGGCCACGGGCAACTGCGGAAAGGTGAGGAGAGGGACATTAAGGGTCTTTGGTCTGGGGACCGTTCATCCCAGGTCCCCGCTGTTTCGGCAGACAGTGACCCGCCGTCCCGCCGGGGCTTTGCTCCTGTCCCCGCCTCGCGCGGCGGAGGGGGGCCTCGCCCGGCGGGGTTCGGCGGCTCCCGCCTTCCCGCCGCGGGGGCTGATCACCCGCCGCCGGCGCATGCAGCCGCGCCGCCGGCACTCGTTGTGGGCGCCGCGGGGCGCCGGGGGGCGGCGGCGTGCCCGGGCCCTG
>VZSZ01012190.1:365340-398928 GCA_013398815.1 Ibidorhyncha struthersii | reverse complement strand
GACCTGTGTCGTGTCCCCGTCCCCCACCCCGGAGCTCTCCCTGGGTACCGGGCACCGCCCCCCACCCGGGCATCAGAGTCCCCTGGAGTGGCCGGTTTCTTCCCCGGGACCCCCGGGGGGGTTGACAGGGGACCTCCGGACTCCCGGCATGGGGGGGCTGGATGCACATGGGTTTCACCCTGCGGGGATGGGGGGCTCACCCGGGGTCCCCTGACTCAGAGATGGGGTACGCAGCGCTGGTCCCTGTGGGGACCCCCCACGCCGTGGCCGGCACCGACACCGGCAGCTCCCCGCACCCACCGCGAGCGAGGATGGACGTCACCCCGGATGGGGCACGCTGTTCGCTCTGGCAGGGGAGACCCTGCTATGGTGGGGCTGCCCCAAAACCGCCTTCTCTTCCATTGATGGCTTCGTCTGGCGTCGTGGTAATTTTGCTAACAACCGCGAAACTGGCACAAAGGAAGGGGGAACGACAAATTGCTCCGCGTTTCCCCAAGAGCCTCCTCTTGAAATTTGGAGGAGAGGTAGGGTGCCAGGGAAAGGCAATTAAGTGCAGGAATAATTATACTCGGCGTAGTTATGAAGGCTCTGCTTCTATTTTTAAATAGTCTGGGGAAATTTCCCAACAAAGGGATCCCCCCATAGACTCATGAGGCTGAGATTGCCCTCTCCCTCCCTACCCCCATCGCTTTTGTACAGAAATCTGTTTGGTGTGGAACAGGAGTTTCGAACGGGGACATTTAAAGAGTGGGGGAGCCTTTGTCTTGAGTCATTCTGGCAGGGAGGGAAGGGCTGATTTCCCAACCAGTCGCTATCTTCCAGCACGACTGAGCTGGTATACGGTGACATCCAGCCCCCTGGCACGTCTCTCTTATTACCCCAATCTCCCGAAAATGTTCATGGGGGAATGTGTCATCTGTGGAGCTGCTCTGTCCATGAGCTGTATGTACAGTGCCTCACCCCTGTCGTCTGGGGCTCCCTGAAGAGAAGGGATAAAGCCTTTTAGGTTTGCAAACAATAGTGAGCTTAAAGAGCAAAATGGATCAGAAAACCTGTTGGGGTTTTGTGCCAATACTCTGTGGCACAGAAGCAATAAGCCTTTCCAGAGCTGAGCAGGGAGCCAGTTTTGTTGCTTCCTCCAGGCAGGTTGTCCACATTAGGGAAAACCCCAGGCATGGCTGGCAAAAGTCCTTTAGCTGCATCTCAGCAGGAGAGCCGTGTCCGCAAATTCAGCCAGACCTCCACCTCCTGCACGGAGGAGGGCAAGGTGCATGGTGGGGAACTGCCATATTCCCCCTCTGATGGTCTGCTGTTGCTTAAAAGCTACATTTGCTCTGCAGAGGAAAGAGACGAACCTCGTGGTGGTTTTAAAATCTGGCGGCCAAAAGGACCACGGCTGATACTGCTGTGCAGCCGGAGGGTGTGTTTCCTATTCTGCTGAGGCTGCTGGAAACTTCCTAGTATTGCTGTCCAGCTGGTGGTGATATGGACGATTTGGGTCCTTGGCTTTCCCTGTGATCCTCTCCGCTGTCCTAGCGGGGACAGGCGCAGGGTTGAGAGGTGAGTGGCAGCTCCGAGGGACAGCTCAGTTCCTAATCTAGTGAAACTGGTAATCCTGGTGGGTTGTGGCAGCTCGGGGGGGCTGGACTCAGTTGGCCAGGCATCTCTGGACACCTGGACTCCTACCTAGATGGGAGGTCAGGAGTTGAGATGCAGACTGCTGGGAATGTATAAATCAAGCTCTGGTTTGGTTAGTAGCTTTGCTCAGCAGTTTAGAATCTGTTCCAGTCTGGAATAATTCAGTGCACTCCAGCCTTGCTCTTCCAGTCCCGCAGGACAGGTGTAGTTAAAACCTGAGAGAGAGCTGGAGGGGCTGAGTGCAATTCCCCCGTGCTTCCCAGGATCCGGAGCCTCCGCAGACCTGCGGGATGGGCTGAAATGGGACCTCTGCCTTGTCGGGTCCCATCAGATTGCTGGGCAGCACAGGTCTGCTGGCAGAGCTTGGAAACATCTCTCCAGGCTCTAGGGTATCTGAGTCCCTTTGCTTTTGGAAGTAGGAAAATTATGTGGTTAAAAGCAGGGGGAGAAGGGAGTGAATTGGTCTCTTTCCTCTTGTTGTCTCCCCAGGTACTTATCTGCATGTGGACTATTTAAGTTGTTTTTTTTTTTTCCCTTCTGCCAACTTAGAAGATTCCTTATTAGCATTGTGTGAATGAGCCTGAGATGACAAAGTATAAATCAGGATGGATGAAAATTCCCTGTAGTCAGTTTTTCCTTGGCCTCTTCAGTGCCATAAGGAAATGTTCATTTAATTATAAGCATCAGGGGTAGAAATAACTACATTAAGCCCTCAAGGGGAAGCTGCCGGCGATGAGCTGCAGATCAGAGCACACAAAAGTTGTTTTTTTTTTTCCCCTTGCTCAGCGTGGGAAGAAGCTCCAGCATTTCGTGGGTACCTGGGTGAGCAGCAGCAGCAGCAGCAACGGCAGCCCTGCTGCCGGGCCGGGGGAGAGGGGCTGTGGGGAAGGTGCATCAGGGCCCGCAGCTGGTGGTCGGGTGAACTTGCTTCCTGTTCTTGCTGGCTATTGAAACACGTAATCCCAAAAGAATGGAGAGAGGCTATTTGTCAGCCACACGAGTGCAGCCCGCACAGAGGCAAAGCAAACACGTGCGTTGGTTTGTTCAGAGGGCCAGGGACATTGGCAGGGAAGATACTCCCTGCTGCGCCTCGGATCAGCCCCTCGCTGTCCCTGTGCCTGGTTAAGCCACATGGTGGCTACCAGGGTTTGGATGTGCATTCTTGTTTTGGGGATATTTTTTTTTTTAGTGTTGGGAAGCCAGCTTTGCAGCCCTCCCTCTGTGTGACAACTGCAACCACTCTTGGCTCTTCCTGTCCTGCCTGATGTGTTGTGAAGGTAGTCAGGACCTATACACGTGCCCTGGGACTACCAAACCTTTGCAGAAGCTTTTTTGCCTCGGATGCGTGAGGTTGCTTGGAGAGTGGAGCCTCTCGGGGGTGAGACTGCTGTGCGGCATGCAGGGTGGTCGTCACTGCTCCGCCACAGGGCATGGAGCACAGCATAACCACTTTGTGCTCAGTGTGGTGCCCAGCGAGTTTTAAAGACCTTTTGGAGTGTAAAAGCCTTCTGTTACATCTTGATGGGTGTCTGTGTCTTGAGGGAAGGCCCTCCTGTATCTGTGGTCGTGCTTGCCCTGCCCAGGCAGGGAGGCTTTCAAGACGAAGCAGCCACGGGCCTTTATTTGGTGTTCTGGAGATCAGACCGAGCGCCATGAGGTACATGGTCCAGGTTGGGACAGAGTGAGAACAGGAAGCACAGACCTGGCGGTGTGATTTTTAGCAAACAGATGAAATGCTTTGGGCAAAGGAATCTGTGGGCTGTGGTTTTTCTCTTAGATCAGTGGCTTTCATCCTGTGGTCTGTTAACCCCTGGGAGCTGTGGGCTGCTTTGAGGAGGCCTATGAAGGGTAACCGGGGGAAAAAAAATTCACTTCTGCTGTATACAACTGTCTACCCGATGCTGTTTCCCCAGGGGCTGCATCTCCCCCGCCCCAAGTTGGGAACTGCCACTGTCGATAGCGAGAAGCGCGGAGGAGAGCAGACATTGCAGCAGCAGAGGAGGGAGGTGTGAAGGCTACGAGACGATCTGGGGAGGGAGCGAAGGCAAACAATCTGGGAGACTGAAACCAGGCAAGATTGTGACTCGCGGCATGAATGGTTGAGCAGAGGGGGAAGGACAGGCAGGCTTGTCTGAATTGCCACGACCTGCTTGTGTGGAGTCTCTTCTGTGAAGACAAGTGGTGGTGCTTAGGGCAGATGTTACTAATTGTAAAGAATGCAGACCTGACTCTTGTTGGCACTGGACGGAGGGTGCCCAGCACCCCTGGAGGTCGGGCCCCTGGCACACGTGCTGATGAAGGGCACATCTGCAATTATCTGCAAAAGCAGATGTGTCTTCTGGCAGTGCCTTGCCATTTCCCGTGGATATACCTGGGTCTGCGTGCTGTAGAGGTTCTCTGCCGAAATGCCAGGGGAGCAAGTGTTGGCAGTCCTTTGTGAGGTAGCACCCACTCAGTAAATGCAGATATGCGCACGCTGTAGCCCAGTGTTTGAGCTTTCTGATTATGCTAGCTGTAAAAATCTGTAAAAGCTTAAAGATACTGGCACAGCTGCTGTGTGCTCTAGGATCTCCCTCAAAAGCCCTTGCAATGGGACGACTCTTTATCAGTTGTGCCTTGTCCCCCTTCCCCCAGCTGATACACACTGGTAAGTGTGTGTGCTCCTCACAGACCCAAGTGAATTTCCCATTGCTTTGTAAAATGTACCAGGGCTAAGGGAAGGTGGATGGTTTTAGAGGGACACTTGGTAAGGGACCTGGTTGCTGGCAGTACCAGAGGAGGATGGCAGTCTGATCTTATTTTCTGAAGCCGTAATTGGAAATGATCTTGGAGATTAGGGACCCGGCTGGATTTGTAAGTGGTCTAGTGCAGCATGGGAGAGCAGCAGTAAGGCTGTGTGGGAGCTGGGCTGGGAGAGGTCTCTTAGGTGGAGCGTCCCAGCATGGGTATGGTCCGTAACTCTGAATTAGCGCCAAAAGGTCTGATACGTGGTTGTCCCATATGCTTCCTTGTGCAAGCTATGGAGGGTCTGGGGGTCAGAGACTCCAGGTGAGCGTGGGGGAATCAGCTTGGACGTCCCTCAGCTGAACAACATTTTCTTCTCTTCCTTCACTGTCTGTGGTTGGGATTCTTTTTTGTTATTTAAATTAGTCTGTGTTTTGTTATGTTCTGGAAGCTGTTTGTGCCGTTTACTTTTCTGCCCTGGGGCCTCTCTCCTCTCTGCCCTTGGGCCTTGCTCCCCTGCTTTTCCAGGCGAGGTGGTCTGGGGGAGGTCTGGGAACAGAATATCCCTGGCAGATGCTTCCCTCATCTGGTCATTGTGTTTCTGTCCTAACCAATTATCAGTAAATGACCCATTCCTGACCCGGCTCTCCTAGGAAATAACATTCTTGGATAACTCCTGGGTTTGGGGTGGGCTTGAAAGGAAGGTCAACGGTAGCAGGGCCAGATGGACGTTGTTGCGGCTGCTGCGTTGGCAGTACCGAGGTGCTCTGACCCCCCTCCCTGGTACCCATTGTGTGACTGGGCTTGGGTGGTGTTGTGGAGGCTCTGGTAGTTGGTGGTGAGAGGCAGGTAAGTCAGAGCGTGTGCTCTGGGTGAGCGCACTTCCCTTCGGCAGGCTGATCCTGCCTCCCTGGCAGTTTGGTGTGGCCACAGCACCCAGGAAGGAGAGGAAACGTCAGCCTTCAGTTGAGTAAACCGAAGGGCACACCAGCCCCGCTATAGGTCAGGGCAATGTGATGACACCTTAAGGGATGTTTGTGTGTTTCCTTGGGGAGAAAATTGAGGTTTGCTTGTTAAAAAGCAAGAAAATTTTATAGGCTGTTTGACACAGGCACAGCCAGATTCCATTTCATGTCCCCAAATCCTTCCTCTCATTTCAGCTGGATATAGAAACTACTTATTTCCTCTTTCACTTCTAGTCCTATTCAGTAGGCCAGTTGGGAGCTTTTAAGGAGTTGCCCTGTCCTGTAGAGAGGTGGCTTGCCTTGTGGCAAAGGGATAAAGCGGTTCTTGGTCAGCTAATATAGAAAATACTTGGGGATTCTTTTGGAGTTGTTTAGAAATGTGAAACTGCTTTTATTCACAGCAGTTTGGGAGAGAGATGGCAGATGTTCTTTCCTCAGATTTTTTTTTTTTTTCTGTTGCTGAGCAAAACTCCCCCATCTGCCTTGTCCGGGGCTGTTATATCGAATCCTCTGCTGAGCTGAACAGAGCTTCACCACTTTGACTTGGAACGGTTTTCTGAGGGGCTGGGGGGTCAGCAACTAGCAAACTCGTTTCATCTGTATAGCCTCCTGGCTGGCTCTCTTCCAGTGGCCTTGGAAAGGTAACGCTGCAGTATTATTCCCTGTTGTTGAAATCGCCTCATTCTGCTCCTTGCAGAGGTGATGCATCTTTTGCAAGGTCAGCGTTACTTCCACGTGTCGCCTTTGTGGATGCTAGCAGCTGGAGAGCTCGCAGCCAGCGCGGGAGCTCTCATGCTGGTTTTGGTTCTTTTTCTCCGCCTTTGTTCCCTCTCCCCCTCCACCTACCTCTCCCACTTTCTCTCCTTTCCCACCCCTCCTCTGTCTGATCTGGGGAGGGTTTTCCCTCCCGTGCTCACAGCCCTGCTGTTTCCCCGAAGGCTGGCTGCCCTCTTTAACATGCAGAGCCTCATCTCCTCCAGGTTACGCAGAGGTGCTGCAAAAATAGAAATGAGAGACAAACGCCCCATTGAAGCAGCTGGCGAGCCCTGGCTCCGTTCCCTGCTCCCTCCCATCCACAGTCACAGGGCTTTATTCGGTTGTGTTTCTTTATTCCTGTCTCTTGATCTGCCTTTTAGAATACAAAATTGGGAGACTGATGGCTGTTAGAAGTCGTCAAATCCCTGTTTGCCATCCTAGGAGGAAAATGGCTAGCCACTGAGTCTCAGGCGTTAGATTTCCTCTCTCGGCTGTGCTCTTCTGCCTCCCAGCTCAGCTTGCACTTGGATTCTTTCTTTGCCTCTGAGTTGACAGCTGCGTTGAGCTCCTTTATGAGATGCTTGGAAGACAGGGGGAAGGTGGTGAACCTTGGGTCTGTTCTTTGGCACCCCAAGCCTTTGAGTTTTTGCTGCTGGTGCAAAAGGTATGGAGTGGTGTCTGGATGCTGTCTGGAGAGGTACCCGTTTGTACGCTGGAGCAATGGTGCCGTTAGCCCTGTGGCATTCAGGCTGGTGCTGGCACAGAGGGTTCCCCCAGGCCAGCCTCTGCATCTTGTGCCTGTGAATCGGGCCCCAGGGCATTGTTGTGCTCCAGATCCACCCCAGGAGAAACCTGGCTTGCTCAGGCTGTGTCTATTAATGACTCAGTCTTAGGGATGAGGTGGTATAGTTTTATCTTGGGCTGAAGAGAGCAGAGCTTCCCAGTAAACAAGATAATGCAGCTTAGGGGGTTTTAACTGGGTAAACACTTCAGAGTTAAATGAGGGTAAACAAACTCCCAGGATCTGAGCTTCCCGCATGGGTGGATTAGCTCTCTGGGTGCCCAGGTTCACCTGCCATGAGATCAGTATTGTAGAGGTGGTGGGATGGGCTGGGGCTGAGCTCTGGAGGCAGCCCAAAGTGGGTGTAGCTGATGGAAATGGAGAGTCTTGAACCAGTTTTTGGAGCTGGTGCAGAGTTAGATTTTGAGGCTTTGCCTAGCTGGCTGGGAGACCTGGGACATGCATCGTAACATGGCTGGAAAGCCAGAGCGCCACATCAGCCACTGTTGATGGGAGTTGGGGGAAACTGAGGCATTGGGGTAGATAAAGAGCTGGCGCAGGATCCAGGCAGTCAGTGGCAGTCCCAACCGCACCCGGTTTTTCATGTGGTCTTGGACCTGCTGTGGTCTTTCCTTATCCTTCTGCTCCCTTATTCTGGACAACTTTGACAATAATGTTCCCTTTCTCCCCCCTCGCTGCTCTCTGTCATGTTTGCTTAAGCTGTAAGCTCCTCAAGACGAGTGCTCTCTCCTCTGGGCTGCACGGCGCTCAGCAGTGCTCGCTGTTAGTGACGCAGGTGTCTTGTGGCAGCCTGGGGAAGCCCAGTCTGGGTACCATCGCGTTGGAGCCTGGTAAGCACCACTGAATTGGGGCTGGCCTGGCCAGGTCTCTCCGGAGGTGTGCAGACCTCACTGTATGTGCACAGCTTGAGGGAGCTGGCCCATCCCCAGGGATGCTTTTGTTGGCTCTGTGATGCTGCAGTGGCTTTCTTCCCCCACGATACTCTGCCTCCATTGCCGTTCCCTTTTTGTTGCTGCGCTGGCCTCAGCCGGTCTTGCCTTGGATCAATAGAACAAAATAAATGAGACTGGGAAGTGCTGAAGCTGAGCCCAAGCGTATATGGGAAAGAGTAACCTATATTGGATTTTGCTAAGTTCAGAGAATAGCAGAGGAAGGTGGAGAGGGTCAGAGGAGGCAGAAGGCTTGAGAAATGCATTTCTAGCTTCCAGTGTTCCCAGGACAAGTTTGGTAATCAGCCTGGCAAGCGAGCAGCAACTCCCAAACTTTTTGTACTAACAAGCCAATGTTTTCAGTGAACGAAACACGGCCCACCCATGTGCCGTTGCCCCATAGCTCATCTTGGCACTCGCCCTGATTTGAACTTGTCCTTCTGGGATGTGGAGTCGTAGGACATAGTGTGGGAAGGAACCTCGGGAGGTTGCCTAGTCAGTGCCCTTGCTTGAAGGCAGTTCAGCTCTGCTTAAATCACTTCAGGCCACGTGTATCCAGATCTGCGTGCAGCATCCAGGTGATGTCTCAGCAGTGCTTTGTGAAATCTCTCTATTTCTAATACTTCAGGACAGTGCAAGCATTTTCCCATCTGCTCTCCAGTGATATCTCAGAGCTGTTTCTAGTACATGCATTTCTCCTCTTAAGACGTTTCTAATGGATGGTTTCCTATCTTGTCTCAGAAATGTTTTGTGCTGTTTCTCAAGGTGGTGACTTATCACTTTGTACTATTTCTTTTTATAATATTTCTGTTATTTCCATTCTCAAGATCACCTAGCCGTACCTACAGTCTTTCTGTGCAGTGAGGATGTCTCCTTGCTTTATGTCCTTGGCTAATTTCATTATCACGTTCCTAATTTTTGTTCCAAGGTCACTTAGGAAAATGTTAAAGAACAGCAGATCCAAGGACAGACCTTGAGGGATTCCACTAATAGCCTTTGTCGAGCATGAGCCTCTACCATTTTTCGTATAGCCAATGCCTTACAGTTTTCCTGCTAATAGGTGTCTTTTCTTGCTTCTCTTGTAATTCTGCATGAGGCACTGTATCAGATATTTTACTGAAGTCCAGATGGATTAGATCTGCTGCATTTCTCTTGTTTAGAAAATCAGTTATCAAAGAAAAATACCAAATTAGTCTTCATTTCAGCTTATTCAATTAGTTCAGTTCAGTGACTGGTTCATTAAGAACTGAGAAACTGAGTATGAGCTGAGAAAGCGGGAAAACTTGTCCTTTTTTCTTCTAATCTGTGAATAAAAATCAGCTGTGAGAAGATGAGATCTCATTTTAATGTGCTGAAGAACAGAGAGCTAGGAAGCAATTGGTTCAGCTCACCCAAATTAGTTACTTCGCTTGCTTAACAAATCTGTTTTAAATGTAAAACATGTTTTGGTAATTTCATTTTTTTTCCTTATGCCTCTGTATTTATTGTGGTATTTATCGGTTGAATAAAGCCAAGTTCCAGGTGCTGTTTTCTTGCATTTTGATTGAAGTTCAATATGCATGTGAATGTACCTTGACACAAATCACAATTAAAGTCTCATCTAGGAATCAAGAAGTGTCAGTCAAACCTTCTAATATATAAAATGGAAATAACAAGGATATAATTGTTGAAAGAAAAGTGTAAAATGCAACCTGCCTCCCTGCTTAGCATTAAGTAGATGTTTGCTGTTAGTACATTTTAATTCTTACCTGTGACAGTCAGCCCTTCCTTATGAAAGCAAAAAAATGTGTCTGCAAATGAAGTTAAAATCAATGACTTAAAAATAGATTTCCAGCCTGCTGATTTAAAATACGATTAATATTGGTGATGTAAATAATTTTGGTTTCAATCGGTTTCCCTGCATATAATACAGCTGCAGATCAGGAGCATTAGCGTGAAATCTTGTCTGGGTGACAATCGGATAGGAAACAGTCATTGACTTCACATGGCCGAAATTTCACGGTTTAAGTATAAGACATTCCACCTCCTCTCCAGGATGGGTGATTAACAAGGCACCTTGTCCTTTCAAAGAGGCAAAAAACCTCCGAGAGGGTGAACCGTCACTGCCCCGTTGAAGAGAGGTGCCCCAGACTGGATGTCTGCTTGGCGCTGGCTCCTCCTGCATGTGAATGTTTCTCGGCGTGGTTGTGGATGTTTCCTAAAATGCCCTGATATTCCTCATCAGCTGAGAGCGCAGCCCATCTGTGGGGCAGGTTACCCCAAAGGCAGGTGTGCACAGGGGGTTGGGTTGACAGGAGTAGGCTGCAAGGAGAAGATGAGCGTGGTGGGTGTCAGTCCTATCTCTGATATGGGTGTACTGTCATTTTACAGGGACCTTATGCCTCTGCCTTGCCTCCTCGGAGGAGCCAACCGCCGATGGCCTCACGTCCACTTCCCTGCTGGAGTTTGCCATGATGTCCCACCTGGAGGCCATGAATTCCCATGAACAAACCAGCCCAGAGGCTGCGGAGCCTGATCTTGCCCCCGGCTCTCTGCATGCTGCCCCAGGATCAGGCTTTGCCAGCGAGGAGAATGAGGAGTCCAAGATCTTACAGCCCCCGCAGTATTTCTGGGAAGATGGAGGAGAGCTCAATGACTCCAGCCTGGACTTGGGGCCGGCAACAGGTAGGTTATTTTTACCCCATTCTTCCTCCCCGCTCTGCAGGGACTCTGGGGAGGCGGAAGGATGCAGGAATCTGTTTTCCTGCTTTGACACAACTCTCGCTAAGAGGGCCTGAGATTAAACGTCAGCTCTATTTTCTCACCTCAGTGCCTGATGTGTCCCCAGTGAACCCTGAGCAAGCACAGGCTTTAGAAACCAAGTTACAGCTGAGCCTTTATTTCTGAGCTGCTATGACCTGGGAAAAGTATTGCCTCCACCTAGTTCCCTGTTGCCTCGTGCCCTTCTTTCTCTCTCTCCTTCCCCCTTTTATGCTCTCTTCTCTCTCCCTTCTTTCTATTGGTGTTAATTAAGCACAACCTAAAGGTCTCGAGACCCTGGCTCAGAGATCAAGGCCATCTTGGGGTTTGAGTCAAAGCTGGGTTCCCCAGGCCAAATCCTGGATTCTTCCCCCTCTGACTTCAGGGGGATTTGGCCTGAGAGAAGACAGCAGGTTTTCTCCCTTGGGCAGTTGCCCTGTTGCCTGCCCTGTCCTGCCTGCTCCCTGAGGAGTCATGGCCAAAATGAGTTTTGTTAGCATTTGAGCTCGCTTTCCTGGAGTGTTTTTTGAGACCATTGAGTCCCTTCAGTGGTCTCTCCCCAAGCCCCTCAATGTCTTAGAGGTGCTCTCGGGGAGAGGGATGGGAGGGAGGAGGAGGAGCGTTGCAGGGTTTCCAGTAGCTTAGGAGATTATTTCACATGCTCCTGCTCTTAAGTGTCATGTGGGGCATGTATTAAGTGTTACCAGAGGGCCAGGCTTCAGCCTTATCCCTCCTCCCTTATCCGGTATCACTGCCTCCCTCTCAGCGGGTCTGACTGAGGTCTGCAATGAGAAAGCACAAGTCTTGTTTTATCTTCACTCCTATTTCTGTGACCTTAAAAAAGACCTGTGCTCACATAGGGCTGAGGGCTGCCGCAGTGCTGTGGCTCAGGCTGCCCACTGGGGCATGGTGCACGCTATGCGGGGCAAGGGCCATCCTGGCTTAGGTCTCCAAAGCCCTCTGCTCACTAACATTGCTGCTAAACTCATCCGGCCGTGCTTTTGGTGCCCTGTGGTTCACGTGATCCCTGGGGCTCTTGCAGACCTGGCCGTGGGGAAGGTGTGCAGATGCTGCTCTGCAGCAGTGCTGGGGGCGGATGGTTTGTGTTCCCACCAGCGCATCCTTGGGCCATGCTCTGGCTTAGCTGCTCTCACGCGCTGGCAGCGTGCTCAGCGGCGCTTTTATTTGTGTGCCAGCGGGCACCTGCATGTACTCACAGATCTGGACGTGACTTGGAGAACAGCATGTGCTTGTGCATTGAGAGCGAGATGCACTGGGTACCGAACCCAGCCTCGCTTTTTGCACGTGCCTTGCCCCATTTATATGCAGAACACGCTCCCCTCTCCTTCCGTTCTTGCCTGCAGTGCTTTCCTCCATGAACAGATGTGCTCTTTCAGCTGTCCTTTACGCGTACCCTGTCCTATCCACTGCCCAGCTAACCACTTCAGTGCTTCTGAGCACCGTTTCTTCCCCTGGTCATTGCTGTGTCCAGAGCTCATGTCTCGGTGGCATTTCAGAACCTTGGTTAATAGAACAGTTTGAATTATTCAAGAGCTGGGAGCGCATTTCTACTTAAAATTTAATTAGAAACCTGCTGTGTGTCATTTTACAATAAAGGATATTGTAATAGCATCCCTAAATTGGGCAGCTTTCTCCTGTCAGGCAAAGCCTGTGCACGGGATGCACACAAACAGTGGTTCTTACATGTTGCATGTGTGACAGATGCCATGTGATACCTTGTGGAACTGTGTGATGACATCTGTTAGGTTATTTTCAATGTATAAATCCATTAAACAATTTCAAACAGCTGCTGTTTAAGAAAAAAAAAAGTTCATAGTATAAGATTTCCTTATGTGGGATTTCTGTCTGAATGACAGCAAAGTGTAGCCTGGTATAGCTGGTAGCTCTGTCCCAGATACAGATTTGAGACCCTGTATCAATCAAGGCACAGAATGGGATTGTTATACTACTGGAGAGAGAAAATTCCCTGCTATGAAAGGAGACCTGTGCTGGCTTCTTGCTCTGTTTGGTGTAAAGATACCGGGCCTGGAATTGGTGGTCTTGTTTCAGATAGGCCGGATCTGCTGAGATTTCCAAGCTATATTAGTCATATCTCTTTTTTTTTTTTTTTTAATGTCCTTCTGAAGTCTGTGTGGGGAGACTCCTCTGCCTTTGTGCAACTTTGAAGCTGCAAGAGATAAAAAGTAATAACAATCTGCAGCTGCTGCTCTTTTTTTTTTTTTTTTAAGTGCACTCGAACATCCTTTAAAAATATTTCTGGAAAACATGTGGCATCTAGGGCCACCTGTTAGTCCATTAGAAAGTGAGAACAAACTCCCACTGGCAGAGTACTGCTTAGCCTGGGGCTCTGATTCTCCTGAATAATGTGCTTTTGCTGATTTATGCTACGGAACAGTAAATCTATATTGACAACAGTGAGCGCCAGCCTGTGGAAGGACCCTGAGATTTGTCTCATGCTGTCTGAGCGTGCACAGAAGTGCACACTTGCATGTGTGCTAACCCATGCACAGCTGCTACCCAGTGGAGCTGCATCTGGAAGAGATGGATTAGGTCAGGTGGGAATGTGGATGCCGTATCCTTACAGAAAGAAGCAGAGTATGACTCATACTTCAGCCAAGAGGCAAGTCAGTGGAGCTGTGAGCCTGTTAATTCTGCATCCCACTGCCTTCAGGCTTCCAGGGAACCGGGATGCTTCTCAGGTTGTAGTTTGGGTTCAGCTGCTTTGTTTCACTTTTGGTATCAAATTGGCCTGAGCCACAAATCAACCCTGAAGGTGGAGTGGACCTGCAAGGACTTGCATCTGGCCCTTCTTGTCCTCCTTTCCCTTCTTACCACCCTCCCCATCTTGTTTTGCCTGGAGTCTTCCAGTCCTCCATGTTTCCTACTGTCACACGGTATTTCCTGGGCAACAGATGCAACATCTCTTCTAACTTTAGGGGTAAAAGATGGGAGTCATTAGGGCTGCAGGTCCCTCTGAGTCCCTGATTTTTAGTGAAAGAGTTACATGGTGGCATATCCATCCTGAAGTGCTCCCTGGTTTGCACGTTTGTGTGTTCTCCTTTGGCTGAGTTAGAATGCAGTGCCCCATGTGTTCCCCTTCCAGTGAAGGCTCTAGGTTGAGATAGCCTAATCATCATTTGCTGGGAAGTACGGGCTCCTGAAAATTGATGCAAAACTTGTGAATGTCTGGTGAGTGAAGGCCCTCTCCTCTCTTGCCCAACAGCTGAGCCTCCAAGGATTGGAGTGCATCATCGCATCTTCCAGTGTGATGGTGGGCTGACGTGAAGCTCGCTGCCTTAGAGCCAGGGTCAGCTCTTTTAGCTCCAAGGTTGTGCCTTTGAAGACCAAGGCACGACTGTGCTGGGAGCCATCAAATCTAGCCTTACAGGTTGGTGATTTACTAGGATGGCATGTGGCGCTTTGGGGGGCAGGCAGGAATTGTAATCTTTTAATTATTTGTAGTAATTAGCAGAAGGGATTCCCAGGAGAGCTAGGATGACGGATAGCAGGACAGGCAAGTTAGAAGGACTGTATTAAAAGAAAAATAAGTTTTCTGACCAGTTTATGGCATAAAATATCTTCCATCCTCAACTCTTCTCTGACAGTGAGATGCACTTCCATTTGTGATGAATTACTTGCCTTTGGCCAGAGAGATCCCAGTCTCTCTCAGCCTTACTGAAACCTGCTGCCTCTTCATCCAGACTGACAGCAAATCTGCAGTTCTTAATACCATCTTCAACCCAAGCATTAATGAAATGAAGCACCTGGTAAAGACTGTCTCCATAAGAAGCTTAGTGCTGAGCAGCCCCCTGCCTGAGCTCAGCTCCTGGAATGCCTCTTGTTTATGCTCTGGTTTAGTGTACATTGACATGCTGGGTGATCTATCTCGGGACAAGCCATCTTGACCAAGACATTGTTGGCAACAGCTGACCTGTGACAAAGAGGGTTTCTCTGTGCATAGTGTTATTCTGGTGCAGCTATCCCAGACTGACTCCGTGTTTGGGTGAGGGTGGTTTATTCTAGCCTTATTACAGCTCATACAGTGAGTGGGGAAAAAAGGCATAGGGCTCTTTGGGAACAGCTATGGTACTTGGTGCCCAGGCTCTACCTGAAAGAAATTCCAAGCATAATGAGACCTAACTACTTTGCTGCCCTGGGTCTCTGTTTTAACTATGATATCTTGTGCGTGTGTGGACCTCTCCTGGAGTCGCAGATAGTAACTTCTAGCTCTTCTGGAAGATTAGGATATGAGCCCCAACTGGCTCGATTCCAGCACCAGTAATTGCATTTTGCCTCTTTGAAACCCCCCTGCAGTTTCAATCGGATGGAGTACGGCTTTTTGCAGTAAGCCTCACTGCTCTATACTGCAAAACGGTGAGCAGATACCACCTCAGGCCTGGCTGCATTTTAAGCAACCCTGTACTTCCCAAAGTTGGCAGGTGCTTTAGGATGAACGGTGTTATCAGGCTGTGTTGTGGTGGGAGCCCAGGAGTGTTCTTGTCTTTATTACAGTGCCTTCTAGTTATCAGTAATTCAATCAGTGGTTAACATGATCTTCCAGTTTAATCCAATGAAGACCTTACGGTCAGGTTATGTGTACTAAAAACAATGAGGGTCACCCTTTTTCTGAGCTGTCACAGTTGCTTTAAACAGCTAATAGTGGCAAATACGGGGTAGGGAGCCTTGTAGGGCAGTAACTGAGACCAGCTCTTCTGAATGAAGGAGAAGCAGAGATGTAATGAATTAAATGTCTGGCTGGGAAATTGTGCTTTGGCACAGTGCCAGGTCTTGGCCCATCTGGTGTCAGGGAAGTTTTGGTATTTATTTTGGAGGAAGCAGGACATCGCCAAAGTGACAGCTCTTGCAGAGGTTTGGAGCTCATGTTCACCTTTCCCAGGACAAATTGTCTCTCCAGGTGACGGAAATGAATCTGTGCGACCCAGACGTAGGTCTGTTGGGAGGTGCAAAGGGCAGGACTTGGAGGGCTGTGCAAGATGGTTTCTTTAGAAAATAGTGCCTGAGGGTTTTTGCAAGAGAGCCTGGAAGGAAAAAGCTGGGGATGGGGGGAGGCGAGGCGAAGACATCTGGATACTGCAATGTGAGTAATATCGCTACTGATGGAAAGCATTAAGGGGTGTAGCTAAAAATGCGGTGGCAAAGAGATGAGGTGGAGGTGTGGAATTTCATATCGGTGAACAGACTCCCAAGGGGATGCTGTGACTGAGAAGGTCTGGGAGAGTACATTACATGGAGCTGTGGCTGCCTGCTACGCTCGTCTGGTCCATCGCTGCTAGGATGTTTGGCCAGAGATGCTGGGACAGTTTTGTGGCTGCAGCGGGCAGTTCTCCTGAGCTGTACCCCTCTGTGATCAGGCTGGCTGCATTGTGGCTTGGCTGCTCTTGTTTGTGGCTGGAAGGGGTAGGTGGCACATGCGACCTCTGTGTGTGGCGACAAGTTCGTCTTGTGCTCCAACCTACTGCTGGTCTTGGTGGGAGACTTACAGAGCAGATCTCGGCAGGGAAGGAACTGATGTAACTGTGTGTGCAGTTACTGCCCCTTCCCCTTCTCTTTGGCAGTGCTCTGCTTCCTCACTGGAATAAGATGAGCTGATAAAAAAGCCTGATGAATCTGGTGTTGCAACCAGCTCCATAATACCTGTCTCCTTTAACAGAAGGCCCTGCCCCACTTCTGCAGCAGAAGCTCAGGTCACCTGAGTCTGTCTGGCCTCTTTGTTCCATGGTTGCTGTTTCTCTCCACAAAAGCTGGTGGGGATGGAAGTGGATAGCACTGGCACAGGTAGATGGCAAGGTCTGTGGGTGCACTTCTGTATGCCCAGGGCATGGGAGCCAGGTGTAGAGGGTTTGCTGAAGGTAGACGATAACCAGGTGGGCCGATGGGTTGTAAGGTCTAGAGACCACTTGCTGAAGGGGAACTGCTAGCTGAATGTTGGAAGGAGTTGCTAAAAATGGGAGATGCCCTTTGAGTTCCCTTAGGGCTGGATGGAAGGGGAATCAAGGGAAATGCTGAGAAGACTCTTCGAATGGGGAAACTAATAGCTCTGTGTTGCACAAATGAGTGACAGAAACCAGCTTGTCTGGAAGGAGCCTTGGGAAGGTGATGCTGGGACCAGCTTACTGGCTGGGATCATACCAAGGAAATGGACAGGGTGCAAAAACTCCTTCTAATCATAGAAGAGGGATGTAAATGAAAAGAAAATATGAGTGCTTTAAGGAGACCTGATCTTGAGAAGTGGACAGATGCCCTTGGTAGTGAGACAGTAGGAAGTGATTCCAGATAGGAGCTAAGTGTCTAACTGGAAGGTCTGGAAGGAAGGATTGACTCACCATCCCTGAACCTCTGAATCTGGAAAGTGATTGAACTCCTTTGGGAACTGGGTTATATGGAAAGCTCCTTGTTTTAAGGAGCACAAACCAGCACAACTCTGACTGAAACACCTTGAGTTGCACCATTCTCCACGCCAATCTGAGTAACAGCCCTTGCAAGATTTGAGGGGAGTTGAGGTTATAATCAGTGGGGTCTTATGAACTGGGTAGAATAAGGATGCTCTCGGCTCAGCATGCAGGTTAGTGGAGAGACTGGTGGCAAGTGGGGATGTTAACTCAGTTAGCAGTGAGTGTGAGGATTCCTGTGTCTGCTTCTGCCTTGTGGATTTGTTGGCCCGGAGAAAGAGCGCAGGTTTCAGTCTTTGGCTGCCTTGCAAGACAGAAGCCTGCTGGGAGAGAGTGGGATGGGTTCTCCCTGAGCTTCCATCACCTGGGAGAGATGGAAGAAGCGGCAGTCCCTCTGGCATCCTTAGATCTTGTTGGTGGAAAGGAGACATGGCTGCACCATGCAGGGCTTTCCCCCACGGGAGCTAGCTAATCTGTGACAGAACACCTTAAGGAAAGGTTGAATGTGTGACTTCAAAGGAGACCTGACAGGCCAGGAGCATTTCTAGCTCCCGTGGGGCAAACCTCATGCTGCTTTTTCCTGGTTTGTTTTTCTGCTGTGCCCATCTGCCAGTTCTTGCTCTCTTCCAGGTGTGAAGAGGCGCAGGGAAGAGAGGAGGTGCAGAGGAGTTGAGAATAGCTGAGAGTGTCTTTAGGCAAACGAGATGGCAGATTGGATCACTGGTCCTTGAAAATAACATCTCATCTGACAGGGCCTTGTTTTAAGGGGCAAAACCCTCACTTTTCACCCACAGCACGTCACGGCAGGCAGGGTTCCTGCTGAGGTTGGTGGTTTTGGTGCAGACCTTGAGTATCCCTGCAGCAGGAGGAGCAGCAGATCCCTGGGAGATGCACTAAACCTTCACCATCTGTCTGAAGAGGGTCCTGAGGTCCTGTGGTCCTGTGACCAATCCTGTGGTCCGTGGCTGCTCCTGCTGTTAACCCCTATCCATCTAGCAAGGCAGCGACTGTGTCTGCAGCTGCTGGGACATGTAGCTGTTGGTAAGGGCCTTTGGGAAGACCAGTGCCAGGCAGTGGAGGGGAGATGTTTTTTTTTGTATCTGTGCTGCTGCTGGTTGCTCTTACCAGCCTCCTTGGCCTGTGAGGGAGCATCACCAGGTAGGCTGTTGGGTAGCAGTAATCTTTTAATCTTCAGGGTCTTTGGGTAGAGTCTCAGTCAGGATGAGTGGTCTCTGTTGAAACACAGCAGCTAAGTGGACCTTGTTTCTGCCTGTGGTGGTCAATAGATCTCAGTGGCCTGCTTGCAGCCAGGACTGGGAGACAGTCACCCCATCATGACCCCAAGGGTCAGCAGCTGGATCACACTCGTCTTTGGGCAGCATCTGGAGGGAGCTGCTGACAGCATGAAGGGAATGAGCTGTGGGTTAGGGAAGCCATTTGCTGGCTGAACAGGAGCATCCTTGCACCTCCTGCTCGAGGTAGAGAGAGCAGCGTGGTTCTCCGCTCAGGAGGGATGGGGAGGAGCATGCAGGAGCAGCATGGGCAATCCTGGTTGCCAGGGAGTACCCAAGGCAATGGATGTGTTTGCTGACATGGCCCTCCCTGCCTGGGAGCTTGTACCCGCTCCGACAGCAGCAAGCGATGGATTGGAGTCAGGGATGCATGGAGATTCCTTGTGTAGATCTCCTCTGTAAGGCATCCAGACAGCTGCTGCACACTGTGCTCAGTGGAGCATCTGCTTTGGCAAGAAGGAGAGGAGATGGGGGCCTTGGGGATTTCAGACAGTCGCTTACTTAAAAGCAATAACTGTAGACGGGGCAGGGTGCTCGTTTCTGACCGTGGAGGGACCCTCTTCCTTCTCTTTCTCAGTCAGAATATGTGCTGTGCTCGTCTGGGGGAGAAAGGGAGTTAATTGGGATGCGACGTCCTGAAACGGAGCTCCTTGTGTACGGGCAGTTTCTCAAGAAAGATGAAGGTTGATTTATGCCTGCTGGATTTATGCCTGCCACTCTGAGCTTAACGTGTCTGATCTTACAGATACTCTCCTTATCCTGGGATCCCAGCTCCTTGCTGGGCTTTCAGAAGAAGCCACTGCCTGCTCTGAAATCACATCTATGTGGTGCCTCTTTCTCCTTCAGCATCTACGTTTGTCTAGCAACATTGCATGCGTTCATGGTCAGAGCCACAGAACAATCAGGGTCTGAAGTTGGAGGGAGGGGAGTCAGATTTGGCTTCTGTTTCTCTGCAGCAAAACTGTTCCTTTATGACATGGAAAACTCATAATGCAGATGTTTGTGGGATGACTTTTCTGCTGTGAAGTGCTGTACAAACTGAAGTTCTGCATTTCAAAGATGCCTGGGTTGATTCAGGTTTTGGTGGTATTACTTGGGCGTGCCAGGGAGTAGGATTTGGTTTGCTGTGCTGTCGTTTCTCTTCCCTGGTATTTCCTATTTAGCTTGTGGCTGACTGCCGCTACCACCCCATATCTTTCTGAATCCCATGTGAAATGAATCCCTGTGTCCCAGCTTGATTCCTAACACTCATAACCTCACCTTGGAGATGCCAGGTATCAAAGCTGTTATATTGCAGGTCTCCTGGCTAGGTGAACTGTGAAAACACCTTCAGGACAGAAAGGAGCGGGGAGAATGAACATGTGGATTACCTCTAGGGAAAGTGGGTTTGCTGGGATGGAACAGGGAGCTGGGGAAATGCAGGAGGTTGCACTGCACTTGGCAGATGGGATTGTTCTTTCCAGTGGCAGGCTACCTGCTCTTAGAGGGCCTCTACCATGCGACCCCATCTGGGGCTAGACACATACAGTGGGGCCAGCTCTCTGCCTTTCGGTGTTCAGTTACTCACGATGTGACGTGACGTGAAGTCTGTTTGGTATCTTTTTAGATTACAGCTTCCCTGCTGCGTCTCAGAAGGCTCTGCTGAAAGGGAATGGGACACAAGTTAAAGACAACTGGGAAACAGCCACTCTGCAGCCGCCAGCAGAATTTGTTGAGCCTGACTTGCACACGCCTTTCTCCAGCACACTGGAGGAAGAGGAGGGGCTGCTCCCTATAGACCACTCAAGAGGAGGAGTGGAGAGCCTCCAGACCTCGGGGCCAGAGGTTACATCTTCTGAACCAGTGAGCCAAGAGGACTCCTCTTCTCTTCTGTTTTCCACAGCTTCTGCCAGGCCAGGTGTCGTGACCGAGGCAGCCACAGGAGGGCAAGAAGAGGACTCTGTTCCTCCAGGCTTAGACCTTGGGAGCAGCATGGGACCAGGTCTTCTGCCTGTGTCCTCTATTTTTTCTACTACTACTGCTGTGAGGTCTCCCAGTATTTCAGAAGAGCCCTTTGAGGTGACAGCTGGGGACATGTGGGCTGTTGGGGGAGCAGATTTGGAGCTGACTGTGACTACCACAAGAGCAGAGCTTTCAGAGACCACGGTGGAGGCTGGTGGGGAAGAGCACTCAGCCAGAGAGGAGTTCTCGGAGACCACAGTGGGGTGGGAGATGCTGGAGCCCACAGTGCTAACTGAAATGGAGCAGACTGCGGAAGAGCCTGTGGGGACACCCTCTCCTGGAGGCAGCTCCCCAGGCACCCAGACTCCTTCTGGCAGTGAGCAGCACCCCACTTCTCCATCTCAGTGGGACAGGGCTCACGAACCTGCGATGGATCCCATTTGGAATGACACAGAGTCAGCCACTGAGACCGTGGCAGCAGAGAGGAGCTTGTCACCGCAGGCTGGGGATGCCCGCATGGCCATGCTGCCGACGGAGACGCCCTGGGACTCGGCACAGGTAGCACTGGGAGCAGGGAGAGGGTGGGAGGTTGCAGTGGAGATATTTGGGTACTTCTCTCTGCAGGGGAGTGTTTTAACCCCTTAACTGTACCCACATCCCTAAATCTGACTGGTGGAAGCATCTTTTTCTGTTCACCCAGCCAAAACTGCATTTTGAGGGATGTTTTTCACAGCACTTCTATCATCCTTGGTGAAAGCCCTGCCCCCTCTCATCTTCCCCAGCAAACTGCTGTTCAAAATCCTGCTTCTAATAAACACCTGCCCTCTGGGGCATGCACAGCAGTGAAAGCTCCTTGTTTCCTCATCCTGCATTATTGGAAGTGTCAGGACAAAAATGGCCCCAAGGATTTCTGGAAAGGGAGTGAGAAGGAAGTGCTATTTTTGCTGCTGCCTGCAGGGACCAGATGCAGAGCAGGTAGAGCAGCGACCTGTGAGGATGTTGGTCTAGGAGAGCCTGTGGGAGAAGAGGCGTGAGGTGAACTGCAGTTCCTGAATCCAGCAAACTGGCAGCTGGTTAAGGGAAGATAGGTAGCAGGAGCTGGCTGGTGAGAAAGTCCTGGGGAAAGCTTTTAATTTTGCTTTCTGCCCCAGGGTACTCAGGAGCCTGAGCAAGTGACTTAGTCCCTCTGTTCGTCCAGTCCTGCCTGCAAAGTGCTGCCCTGTCTCACCAGTTTGTTTTAAGGACCACAGAGGCTCCTAATTAGGTTTTGTGTTGTGTTAAGTGCTGATCACATACAGAGTAAGGCTGCAAGCTAGAGAGCTTTCCACTGACTACCTGAGTTGTCCTGGAGTCTGCCTAGAGGTGGGAGGTAAGATGGGCTGTGGCAAGCTGGCACAGTAACCTTGTCCCTGCCCCATGAGCTAGAACTGAAATGATGAATCCTCCTTTAGCATAGAGAGTTAGAGGACATTTATTGCCTGTGAGAGGTGCTTCTTAAGGGTATGGCACAGCCCCTTGCTCCTGTCCCTTGTGTACCCCGTGCTTTCAGCAGGAGAGCTGCATTTGCTACCCGAAAACCCAGCTATCTTTGTCTTGTCTCTTCAGGTGATCTGCAAAGACTGGAGCAACCTTGCAGGGAAAAACTACATCATCCTGAATATGTCGGATAACATTGACTGTGTAAGTCGATCCAAAGAGATTTGATGGCATGGGGGGAATCGTGCTTAGAGATGTGGAGGTAGGCACAGCTCTTGCTGTGTGCTTTCACTACAAAACATTTTAAAAGCCCTAAATCTCAATGTCCCTGTAGAGGCTGTGGAGAGAAGGGAAACAGGACAGAAATAGTCCTGTTCTCCAAATGGAAAAAGAGTGGGTGGAGAGAGAGGATTTTGCTCAAAGTCTAGCACATGTCAGTCCCATACTGGATTTTGACTAACTCCTGGCTGCTAGTCTGTGCCAGTCAGTACCTGGATTGTCATGAGACATGAGAGCTTTTAACATTGCACCTCTTACTGGTAGGAAACATGGCAGGACTGAAGTGTGATTCTCCTTCCCTCTCTTCCTTTTCCTTCCCCTCCTTCCAGGATATACTAACCTTCCTCCCTGATGGCTCAGAGGAATAGGGGCCCCCCATTTGCAGTGTGAATGGTTCAGTGTCAAGCAGCTGTCACTAAATCTTCCTTAAGTGCCTCTTCTCCGCACCCTGTTATCTTGTGTGTTATCTGGGTCTGTTAACCAGCCACGCTCTGCTAATCCAATGCCTGTCCATCCATCCCCATAAAGCTGCAGTTAATTCATGAGCCCAGAGCCCCTTGTGGTTCCCTGGTAAAAGGGCTCATTCACCTCTGCTGGGCCTTTTATCAGGCACTTTAAAACTAGTTGTGAAAGGCCTGGGGTCAAGGTGCCTTTCATAATTCTAAGAAATGATTACAAGCCTGACAGCCCAAGACAGAAATGTTTCATTGGGGAACCGTGTTCTGGCCTCGTGCGTCTGCACTCTCGCTTGCTGCGGCCACTGCTCTGGGCTGAACTGGCTGGATTTGTTACTGCAGGGTGGTTTTGTGGCACTGAGCTATTTCCACTACTGGGGAGTTGTTGGGAGGGTGTTTTGTGTGGTTTTTGGTATGTGTTTGTTTTTTTTTTTTAGGTGAACTTTTTGGGGACAGGAAAAACAGGGGAATGCCTATACACAATAAAGCATGCTTAATGCTTTAAGGGTAGATGAAAAGTCGGTCTCTCTCCCCCTGATTTAGGCAAACCAGTTTGCTCTTTGGAGGTTTTTAAGTATGTTTGCTGCAGTTCACAATTGCAACTCAGAAAATCAGTCCTTGAAAACCAGAGTCCTGCTGCCCTATTTTCTCCATGTTCTGGTCCCCATTGCTCTTTCTCCCATCTCTATGGACTTTAAATGCTGGTTAATTTTGTAATACATAGTGGCTTCCTTCCTGTGGTCACTTGCACTTACGTTGTTTAAACTATTGGAAGGGTGAGAACTGAAAAGCAGATGTGCAGATGTCTCTTGACCAAATTGTGTCTTTGCTGTTGAATCCTCAGTTCTGCCTTTCTGAAAGAAGACAGTGCCCTGGGATAGGCAGGACTGAACTGTTTTTCTACTTGATTTCATGTTTCAAAACATATTTCCCAGTGAATGCTTTGTGCTGTCCTCCCCCTTATGCAAAGGGACACTTGTCAACATACATATTTAACATCAACATTGCTTTGTGCCCTGCCTCCCATTACCACTTCGCATGGCTGAAGCTGGAATCAAGCTCTTCTCCTTTCCATGGATGTTGATGCAGTTTGTTTCCTGCCCATGGTAATTTTCTCAGTCTGGGCAACTCACCTATGCTCTGCCTGTCCTTTTGTTTTCAGGTTTCTGTATCTGAGCCCTATTGTGTTTGTATTTCTGGGATTGTGAGGGAAAGCCTGCATTGCAAATGCTGTCGTTTAAAGTAGCGTGAATGGGGATTCCTCACACATTTCCTATGTTTTGATGCCCTGATCTGGTGTAGTACTGAGTCCCACTGAAAAGCTGAGGGACGTGGAGGATGCTTAGCCCCTTCCAGAGGGTTGCACCTTGAGGTTTAATGTTCTTCATAATGCTCGTCTTTTACCTGCTGCAGGGATGATGTCTGTATTGCTGGGTTAAGCTGGCAGCCCATTTATTTTCCTAATGGGGTCTGGGCAAGGCAGTCACTTCCGTCTGTCTCTGGGCACATCTCCCACTCAATATACCTGGGAACTTTGCCCGAGTGAGGACTGCAAGATCTGACCTGGCTACGTATCGGGAGGTGACCTCCACCTCGGTGCATGTGTGTTTAGGCACCTTCCCTTTTCCTCAGCACGGAGAATTTTATCAGTGCTGTACAACCTCTGCTTTCCCCATCACTAGAAACATCTCACCTCTGCCCTCCTCCTGCTCTTGGGCTCAGCTGCTCCCCCTTCTTCTGCATCCCCCCCAGACAGTGCCACGGGCTGGCAGCGGGGCCGCGAGCAGGAGCCGCAGCTGAGCAGCGTGGCGCAGCATCCTCACGCTGCTCCTCCTGCCTCCCCACGCCAAAACCTGCAGAGGAGGCACTGGCCGGCCCTTGTGATTCAAGCCCCGCTCATCGGTGTCTTTTCCAATTAGGCCATTTTCGGCACAGGCCTGTGCCTGCCCTGAGCGCTTTGAATTGCCATGGCAACAGGAGCTCTCCATTTTATTAATCATCTGTGTGGCCTTCAGGTTGGCATGGCAACCGGAGATAAGAATAGAAACACAGGAGTGAGAAAGCAGCAAAGGAGCCCGCAGAGGGATGGCTGGAGCATGTCAGGCTGAGCAGCGCCCGCTGACCCCGCGCTGGCTGCAGGGAAGAGCCCGGCTGCTTCTTTCTTGCCTTACGCCTTAATGTCACTTCAAGATCGCTGTGTGCTGGGCATGGCACCGTGTGGGGCGTCTGGCAGCCTCAGGAGTCCAGGAGGAGGGTTGGCATGTCAGGAGATGTGTGTGGGTCCAGCCTGGGGCATTGGGGATGTGCGGGGAGCATTGGACCAGGTTTAGCATTGCTGGCTCTCCTGCACGCCTGGTTCAGGGGTCTCGGCTGTGCAGATGTGCCAACCCTGCAGTGCTACATCTGCCCTGTTCCCACCACGCACTCACTAAGGTCCCTTTCCTGTGGCAGGAGGAGTTTCGGCTGGAGCGGGGTCCCCAGCTGTTGGCACTGGTGGAGGACGCCTTCTCCAGACAGGTGGATGGACTGCAGGAACGCTGGCTGATCTCTCTGAGCAAACCCAATGAGAACGACAAGCACTTGCTAATGACACTGGCAGGGGAACAGGGTAAGTGCTGGGAGAAGGAGCCTTCCCGTGATGGGGGAGGGTGTCTTTAAGGAGTGCTCAAATGGAGCTGCTCAGCCATGTCGCAAGGAGCTTTTGCCCTCCAGTCCATTTCAATCCCACCAGTTCCCAGTGTTAACTGGACTTGAGGGGTGGAGGGGGACTGAGGACATAAGACTCTTTTTCTTCACATCTGCATTCTGGCTTGTCACTCATTGCTTGCACGAAGCTCCATCTTCGGCACTTTGCCTCCTGCTTTGCTCCATCGATTGCCTTTGCTCGAGCATCCATCAGCTTTATTCTGGTGCTTATATACTCTCCTCCGTGGGCAGGCTACTGCAATGCCAGGACATGACAGCCTGCTTTTTGTTCACTTCTTAACTTAACACTTCTTAAGTCTTGTCCAAACTGGGCCAGTCCTGCTGGTGCCTCACCTGCATCCCCAAAGAAACAAAAGCTGACAGTGAAAGGTGGGCTGGGCTAGAACATTTTACCATCTGTTTAATCCCATTTTGGTAGGGGAGTGCTTTTCCTGTACTGCTGCTGCTGTCTGCTTAGTGATGGAGGCCTCTAATGTTGACATTATGGCCTATATGAAAAAAGCCCAACAGTATTCTAAAATGCCCCACGGTGATACGAAAATAGAGCTAACATTTAAGTGGTATTTGCTGTATCGATGCCTTAAATCACTGCATGTCTCCCAAGCCCTTGGGCTGGAGTGTATGCCAGTGAAAAGGCTTTGGTGAACATTTGGTCTTCTAAACTAAAACCTTCATGCCATCATAATAGGGGACATCCCCCTTCCTGGAGAAGAAAACAGGTCTGAACTCCAGCGGCACAGCCAGGCTGAGAGAGATCCCTGAGTTTAGAGACCTCAGGGACCAAAGTATTTTCTGCTCTGCATAATCAAGCTTTTGTTCAGTTTTTCCTTCTACTGCTGTGCAAGTGAAAGGAGAAATGAGCCTCAGCCTCTAAATCCTCCCTGACTACTCCTGCTCTCCTGGCTGGGAGCTGAGCATCCTGGGAGCTGTTAGGGAAGGAGGGTCCCAGGAAGGGGTGGCTCAGTGTGAGCTGGTGGCTCCCTGACTGAAGGGTCTCCTGCTGGGAGTTGAGCCATTACAGCACATCTGCAGCCTCTGCTGTTGTGCCAGGCACAGCAGTTTGCCAGGGTGTCCTGGAGAGCAAAACACACCTGCTAAAGGTTGTGACAGGTGAGCATGGAGCTCTGGGAACATCTGGAGTGCTGCTGCTCAGGATCAAGTTGTGCTGGCTGGGGAGGCTGGATCAGGCAGCACAGGCACCTGCCTCCATGACTTTCTGGATGTTGCTGCTCGATCCCAGAGCAGACACAGATCCTGAGAGCTTCTGTGGCTGTGGGGAGGGTACCTAGGTGTCTNTTGTTGTGGTCCTTGCATTCTTTCAGCCTCCTAACATAAAGTATCAATGAACAAAAATGTGTATTCCCCTGCTTCTATTCTCTTGGGGATTTCATAGTGATGAGTACATCTATCTGACCTAACCTGAGCTGAGAGGTTCAACTGATCTCTCTCTCTCCTTCTTTACAGGCGTCATCCCTACAAAAGATGTTCTCATGGCACTGGGAGATGTTAAGAGGAGCTTAGCCGAGGTAAGAGCCTGTCTGCCTGCATCCATTTGTTAAGACTAGCTGTACAATTAAAATAAGCACCTTGAAAACTGGGAGCATATCTCAGTCTAAGTGAGTGCTGAACCAACAGCAGGCAAACGGATGAGTCAGACACTTGGCAAACTCCCCTTCTCCCCTCTCTGGTAGTTGCCAGGCCATCAAATGTCTGCTCCCATTAAGAGAGTACCTGTGGGTTATTCCCTCCCTGCTTTTCTGGCTTGGCTGTGAAGCTGCTTTTAGCACGTTCATTTTGCTGGGATACTTGGTCTCATCCCTTCTACACTGCTGCCTGTGGCAGTGGGGGCGCTGCAGAGCCCTGGATTTGGCCCTGCTTGCCCCGCAGCTGACTTAGTACATTGGTTGCTCTCAGTAGCTCAAGCTTTGCTGAAGGAGGTGGGAGAGGTGCCTGTGCTTGATGGGACACTTTCGCACACCTTCTTCCTGCAATCCCAGGGTCTGCATTTCACTCCTTTAGACAGCTGCCTACACAAGGGCAGGCAGAGGACCAGGGGCAATGGATGCTAGGCTCCACTACCAGCTGCCTCTAGCCCTCACGTATTCTCCTCTAACCCTGGGCAGCTTGGACGAGGACAGAGATGAGGACAAATTAGTCCTGTGATCTCTGACTTTACCCCTTAGGCCTGTGGGATATGTAGGCGCTGAGGCCCTGGTTCTGCTTGGGTTTTTTACACTACTGGAGTAATTCTGCTGACTTTAGCACCAGAGTTGGGCCACTGCCTTGCTGGTTGTCTGTGCTCAGGTTTTTTCCCTAACATAACAAACCAGTGCAGTTAGATAAAGCAAATTAAGTGCTCAGTGCTGTATTGATTGGCTTACACCAGAGAAAGTGCAAAAAGCCAGCCCTCTAGAAATTGTGTGACTGAAGCATCAGCAGCTAGAACTGACCAGAAAGAAGGAATCGTGTCAGTGTAAGTTTTGACTTCTTTGTGCAACTGTGACCCTATGTTAATGTGCATTCTACCAGAGCAGAGCCTCACCACCTGCCTCCAGCTCTATCAATAATGAAACACTGCTCGTTGCACTGACCTTGCACTAGCACGAGCTTGGAAGGAGGGAGGATATTCTCTTTCACACGTCATACTTACTATCAAATTGATACGTAACCTGCTTGAAATCTGCCAAGTCACTGGAACTGACGTTGGGCTTTGTTTGCTGACAATCACAAGGGTCATGTTTCTAGGGCAGCTTTTTGGATCAGTGGGCAACTGTACATCTTCAAGACCTCAGAAAAATCACTATACTCTCTTAGGACCAGAGCTTTAATGTAAACCTATTTACTATGTTTTCATTCTCTGGCACACAGTCACCAAAGCCTCAGCACCCATCTGTGGTCCATAGTTTGTTTTGGGTACTCTTAATCTTGGGCAATTTCTCCCATGAAAGCCTCATTGTCATGCACATAGGTGTGATCCTTGTGCAGGTGATCAAGGTAAGATTATGCCTACTGTCATTTGCTGATGTGTCAACTTTCATGGAAGATGGCATTAAATTTAGTCATGTGCCTTCTAGTCAGACAGCGTATGTCCTGACTCTCTAGCCCTGGCTTTTAGTTCCTCTACCTACAGTGATGGTCCTGTGTTTGGACCCTGGAAAGTCTGAACGGAATGCCACCTGGCATCTGTACCCCTTCCTTCCTTCCAGCTTGGCATCCAGAATTACTCAACCACGACAAGCTGCCAGTCGCACCCCAACCAGACACGCAGCGATTATGGGAAACTCTTTGTGGTACTCGTGATCATCGGCTCCATCTGTGCCATCATCATTGTATTGGGGCTCATATACAACTGCTGGCAGAGACGCCTGCCCAAGATGAAGAACATGGTGAGTGAGCACTGGCCAGGTGGGGAAAGTGCCTGGACTCTTACTCCTTGGGATGGGGGGGATTGGAAAGTTAAGAGGGAGATTGTTTTCCCCTGTCCACTTACTGGGCATAGCTGGATACACTGCTGGAGCAGCAAGGAAGCCCATTCAGGCGTAAGAGAGATGCAAACCTGTTTCCACAGCGAGGGCTGGGCTAGGAGTAAATTTACCTTTTCCCACTGACCCTTCAAAGTCCTCAGTGGTCCTTACAGCCTGGTCTGATTGTGCTTCTCAGCAACATTAAGACCTGTCCTTGTTTGTCTCCATTTGTGTTCCTCTGGTCCTTTGCAGTCACACGGCGAGGAGCTGCGCTTTGTTGAGAACGGCTGCCATGACAACCCCACCTTGGATGTGGCCAGTGACAGCCAGTCGGAAATGCAGGAGAAGAAGCCAAGCGTGAACGGTGGAAACACCATCAATGGCCCTGACAGCTGGGATGTCCTGATCAATAAGCAGGCGAGCGAGGATGTGGATGTGTTTGAGGAAGACACACATCTTTAGAAAATGAAGGGAGGGAACTGCCCCCTTAAATGCACTTGTCTCGCTCCTGTCTTGACTGATGGACCACGGGATCAGGTGGCTTCTCAGGAACTTCTTAAAGGCTTGGGACAGGTCAAGTCTTTGGGCAAGTTTTCCCAGTAGAAGTCCTGAGCCTGCGTCTGAAGCTTGGAGCCAGGAGGATCACTGAACAGAGGGAAGAGGGAGGGGTGGGTGTATAGGTCTCTGTGTGTATTCCTATCAGTAACACCAATGCTTTCATCACCTTTAAATGCACTTACTGTAGCTCTCTGGTAGTGGCTGGGCTTGAGAAGCAAGGCTGCCTGCCACCAAGAGTCCAGCTTTGGGGAGTAAATTCACTCTGGGAGTCCAGCTGGAGCTACAGCAGCCAGATCCTGACCTTGAGATCACGTTCAGTCCCTGCAGGTGCAGTAAAACCTGTGCATTCTGGATGGAGGGGAGCCAAGACTCAGTCATGTTCTGGGCAGAGTTTGCATTCCACATGTGAATAGAGGTTTTCTAGTGCTCTAGCATTCAGCTGCTAATTAGATGAGCTGATGTTTACATCTGGGGAAAACACCATGTTGTCTTCTTGTTTTCCCCCTTGTACTGCAAACAGCCCCACTCCCTTTTTCAGCTCAGTAGCTCCAAGCTGAGTCTGCAAAGTTTGAGCACTTTACCCTTGCTTGACTGACTGCAGAGAATTTGGTGCCATGGTGCAGCATCTTAGCTGGAAACTTGCTTTAGGTTGGAGAGTTGCTCAAAACTGATGTTTACCTGCCTCTTTCATGCATCAGCCTGTGAAATCATCAGCAAAGCATCCCTTGTCTAAGTCTCAGTTTTAGACTGGCAGGCCTTCTCCACTCCTGTTTTGCTTTCCCAGGATAGTTTAGTTTCAGTTGGTCTTCTTGAGGTAAATGTAAAGACTATGTGAGACTTTTTAAACAGGGAGAAAAGTAAAATCTTTCAAACAGATCATTTTCTAGTCCTTTTGTTTCATTTTCAGCATCCCGCCCTGAGGGGGGAAGGTGTTTAATGTCCCATAAGTGTAAATTGGGGCAACATCTTTAAAATCACTGCATTTAAGCAAGTGTAAAAGCCAGTTCAGATGAGTTAAGAATCAGATCTAAGAGCTCCCCAATGAACATTTCTCAGGCATGCCTCAGGCAACTTGAAGGCTCCAGCTCCCTGAAGATGTGTGATAAATGGCACGTGAATATGCATAATTGTTCTCTGAGCCCTGCCTAAACCCAGACTCAGAACTACTGTCAAGCCTGAAATCCCAGAACATTTTTTTTCTTCTGCCATTGAGGGATGGAGGGACTTGCTTTGGTCAGAGGCAACAGTATTCCTCTCTGTTACAGTGATCTGCGTGCTTGCTTACTGCAAGATGCAGCTTTGTATTTGGTCTTTAAGGGAACCTTTGTACAGAAAAACCCCAGATATGCAGCCTGATGCTGAGCTTGTAAATCTGTCCCTGTATGTATAGGTATTTTTAGCATGTTCATCCCTGATGTGAGTGCCTAAAGTCCAGGTACAAGAGTCTGTTGTTTCATTTTGCATAGCGCTTTGCATACAAACTGAATCACAGATCACCTCGATGTAGGACCATGTTGATATCTATTAGGGATTCAAGAAAGCTGATAGCCTTTGGTTTCCTATCCAGATTCCAGTTTTCAGTGTGTTTATCTTGCCTCCACACCTTTCTCCATGTTATGTAGGAGATGGTGACCTTCAGCTCCTTTTGTATCTTGTTGGTAGGGTTGCAGAGATGCTCAGAGGAGTTCCCTCTCCTGCCCCAGCAGCTGATAATGGGGACAGTCCGTGTACATGGACAGCCACACGTGGCCCTTCTCTGACCACCCCTCGCTGATGGCTTCTGCTGAGTTTGGTGGGTCTGTGCAGTGAAACTGCACGAGTTCAGTGGCTGTGTTGATGGCACGTTGGGGCTCGCAGGAGTAAATGCAAGTTGTTATGATACGGCGAGTAAATTAAAGCATGGAGTTAAAATTTGAGTTTGTATAGCACTTAGCATAACGGGGCCTGGTGTGGCCGTGGCCTTTAGGCAGTTTCACCGTGTAAATGTTTCCAAGTCCACTAATCCTCATTAAATATATTTTTAATGCCCAGTGGCTATTAAAAAGATAATGCCGCCAATTGGATGTGAATCAGTTCACCCACAAAACACTTCCTTGCTACACTTGATTGCTAGGAGCTGCTTTGCTGCCCTGTTTTCTCTCCACTTCACTCATTCAGAGAAACAACAAGGTGCCGATAAAGCAATGCTTCTGGCTGGGCTCAGCACCTCCTGATCTAGTGTGAAGTCTTTAAACTTTAAAGAAACCAAGGGGGCTATGCAGGCTTGTTAATAAGCTAGCAAGTTCTCCTTGTTTGTTTGTCTGGCTTCTTATGGCCTGAAGGTTCTCCAGAGACTGTAGAGCTCTCTTCTGCGTCCGGAGAATCCAGGCGATCTTGAGAGTCTCTAAGGGTGGCTGTCATGAGGCTGAGAGCAATTTTCTGCTGTCTCTGACAGGGTGCACCTGGCTGTATGATCTGTTTAGCTCCAGAAATCTACTGGTTAATAGCATTTCACTGTAGTCTGGTGATACTTTTTATACCTTTACTCTTTGTTTTTTCTCTGTATCATTTTTTTGCACTAGGCTGATCTTGTTAAGTCGATTGCACTGTTGTCCCTTTCCCAGCAGCCTTGCAGAGACAGTCATCTCTGGGGACCCGAGGGCTGGGGAGCGCTGTAGAGTGGCTGTTGATAGCCCACTTACTCTGTTGGGTTTCCAGCTCTGCCCAGGGAGGATTTAAAGAGGAAGAGAAACTTTGTCTTAGCATTTGTAACGGGAAGCTTTTCTATCACCTTAATGTAGTTAAACTTCTTTTTAACAAAAACTGTCAAAGCTGGACTTCTCAGAGCAGTGTGCCAGGCAACAGAGCAGATAGGGGACACAACGCGATTCCTAGAAAACTGTTCACCTACTCGGACTTCACTGTAGTCCCATCTGCCAAACGNCCCCCCCCCCACCACCACCCCCCCCGAGCTCTGGATATCTGTTTCCTGTGACTCGCCCAGGACAGTCACCCGCTTTAGTCACAGAGGGCTGCTGGATTCGCCTGTGAGCAGAGGGGCTCACACCGGGCACATAAGGGATGGTTTATGTGAGGACATCCTGGTCTGCAAAGCAATGAGATGGGACGTTCCCTGGAGCCATTTGTCTAGAGGCCCTGGGTAGCAATACAGGGTCTCTGCTCCATCTTCCCCCTTTCTCCTCTACTTGCCCCCGCTCCTCCCAGGGAGTATGGCCAGAAAGCTGAAGCTCTGGCTTGAAACGGAGGTGGTTCTTGAGGGACAGCATCAAGTGCTGGTGTGAGGAGCTCTGCGCCCAGGGGAGCACCGGTGATGGCATTGGCGGGATGCACGGCCACGATCAGAGTGGCTCCCCATCTCTGTGGGACGGTGGCCAAGCTGCAGATTACTTCCAGATGTTGCCCAGATGTCTAGCACAGCGTCTATACTATGGAGTCCAACACGTGCTAGGACTTTGCATCCTGCAGACCGCCTCGTGGTACGCAAGGTGTAAGGAAACAATGAGAAGTGACCTGGTAACTGCCCTATGGAGTATGTAATGCAGGTTGAGAATATAGTTCAAGATACCACCTGAAGGATCCTTCTGGGCAAAGGTTGCAGTGCAAAATGGAGGTACATTATCATATGGATTATTGCAGTGTGACCCTGGAGCACTGCAGCGGGATCCCACTGCAGCCACTGCTGTCAGCAGCTCGTCTGTTCCCGTTCACTTTTGCAGCCATGCAGGAGCACCTCTGTCCTTCACAGAAGGTTTGGGACGCCTCAAACAGTCAGAGACAACACGCACCTTCATCTTCTGGCTCATGAGAGCCTCGTGGGCTTGTCTCGGCTGCCAGCCAGGCTCCCAGCCGTTCTTTTCAATGCCTTTGTTCCTTGCTGGATCTAAACTGTCTGCAAGCCCTGGCCACTGCTCGGGACTCCTGCCGGAGAATGCTTAGAAACACTCGCGTCTGGCCCTGGAAGTGACGGGGTTGTGGTTTTTGTTTTCTTTGCAATAAAATGCACCTCCTGGGTGTCTGAACACTGACCCGAGCGCTGTCCTTTGCTTGGTTGCATCTGCCTTGAATTCACGTCGGCCGCATCTGTTAACGCGATGGTGGCTGTGGTCCCTCTGCCAGGATGGGGGGGCGGTGGCGGCCTCGTCCCCCCACCTGGGAGAGTCTACGTTAATTCTCCCACTGTGGGCTGCTGTCGAAGCCCCGAACCACACCAAATGCCTGGGCTGTGGGGTCCCAGCTCCCCCCATGGGGCGACGGTCCCTGTCCCGTGGGTTGCCCCCCACCCCACCCCANCAGAGCCCCCTCCCACCCGCTTTCCGGACCAGGCTTCCCCCAGGTGTGCTTCAGAGCAGTCCCTCCCCGGTTGTTTCCGAACAGACACCCCCCTTTCCCGTGTGCGGGGGCAGCAGCACCCCCACTTCCACGCGTGTCCCAGC